>LZPO01076780.1:1933-38482 GCA_001675575.1 Neotoma lepida
AATCCAGAATTCCCTTAAAAGTTCAAAGTTTTTAAACTCTGAGCTCCTGTGAAATTAATAAAAAGTTAAATACTTCCTTACTTCAAGAGGGAAGAACCAGGGCATGGCCAAGCAAAGCAATACAACATTCCAGCAGTGTAAATAATTCAGTGTCCGGTATCTGGAATTCACTCACAATCCTCGATCTTCTGGTCTCCTCTTAAGGGGCTTGGGCCGCTTCTCCAGCTCTGCCCTCTGCAGCACACACAGTTTGTTTTCTAGACTCCAGATGTCTCCACTCCACAGCTGCTTCCTTTCTTGGTGGTCCTCCCATGGTACAGGCATCTTCACAATGCTGGGATCTTCTATGCAACTTGGTTGCACTGTCACCAATAGCCTCTGCTGGGCTCTTTTCATGGTTCAAAGCCTCAACTCTTCTCCACGACTCCTTCATCCCGGGGCTTCCATGGCTACCCTTCATCCGATGGCCTCTCCTAGCCTCTTACAGTGTTAACCCTCAAGCTGCTCTCCATGATCTCTTCATGCCTTCAAAACCTGTGCACCTGGGAGATTCTTACACACAGCCAAGTTTGGAGTGTCAGCACAAAGTATAACCTTGGCTACCTCTAAACACAGCTTGCATGTGCTGACTCTGAGGAAACACTTCCCAGAAGATTTCACTTAATGATGTGGTCCTCTTCTTAATCATAGCTGATTCTTCAGCCCCAGCTAACCAGCATCAATTGTCCCAGCAAAACAAAAGGTTTTACTTTAGTGCTCTTGGTCCCTGGTTAATCACAGCTGATTCTTCAGCCCCAGCTGGCCAGACATCAAAGATTCTTCACACAAATGGCTCACTAGAGTCTTTGCTTTCCTCTGACACTTCACAATCCAGACCTCCATCATCTGCCTTGCTCTCAATGTTCTTATCTCCTAAGGTCCCACATAACAGCTCACTGAGCTCTCAAAACTTAATGGACTTTGTTGCCCAAAGTCATCCCACAACCCTCTCCCAAGTGACATAGTCAGGTTTGTCACAGTCATACCCAACTTTCCTGGTACCAATTTGCCTAAGGATTTCAATTGCTGCCATGAAACACCATGACTAAAAAGCAATTGGGGAGGAAAAGGGTTATTGGGCTTACCGTATCACTGATCATCACTGAAGGAAGCCAGGACAGGAACCCAAACAAGGCAGGAACCCGGAGGCAGGAGCTGATGCGGAGGCCATGGAGAGGTGCTGCTTACTGACTTGCTTCTCACGGCTTGATTAGCCTGCTTTCTTACAGAACCCAGGACCATCAGCCTAGGGATGACCCCACCCACTATGGGCTGGGCTTTCCTACATCAATAACTTATTAAGAAAATGCTCTACAGGCCTGCCTACAACCAGATCTTATGGAGGCATTTTTTTCAGCTGTAGTTTTCTCCTCTCAGATGACTCTAGCCTGTGGCACATTGACATAAAATTAGCTAGCACAGTCCTCAATAAATATTTGGTAATATTTGATAACTTTGTTTTTTTGTTTTTGTTTTTTTTGTTTTTGGTTTTGGTTTTTCGAGACAGGGTTTCTCTGTGTAGCTTTGGCACCTTTCCTGGAACTCACTCTGTAGCCCAGGTTGGCCTCGAACTCACAGAGATCTGCCTCCCTCTGCCTCCCGAGTGCTGGGGTTAAAGGCGTGCGCCACCACCACCCGGCAATATTTGATAACTTTGAAATTGTGTCATTATTTTTTTTTTCAGTTAAACTTCAAGCCTGGGACTACAGAGATGGCTCAGTATTTGGGAGCTACTGCTCTTTTAGATGATCTAGAGAATCTGATGCCTCTTCTGGCTTCTGTGAGAACTCATATACACATGTTCACACACACACACACACACACACACACACACACACACATGTACAAATAGTGATATATGTTTTAAACAATGAAATTTCCAATAAACATAGTTAGTATAATGCTAACATGTTATTGAGGTTTTACATGTTCTAACTCAAAATATACAACTTTGATATATTGTCTGCATTAATGTAACAACTAAAAGCATTAATAAAAGCAATAGAAAATGAGCAAATATAAGGAGAGCTCTCCTTTGAACCCTCTTCATCTGTAAAGACCTATCCTCCAAAATTAAAGTAATGCCTTCAAAAGTTAGTTGGAGTTTCATCACAGGGAAAGACCAGCACTCATTACAACAGAGAATGAGAAGCTGGACTCAGCAGTAAAAATCACTTGTGCTCTTGAAGAGGAGCCAGGTTTGGTTCTCAGCACCAAACGGTAGCTCATGGCCAGCTATAACATCATTTCTGGGGAATCTGACATTGTCTTCTGGCCTCCCTTGGCACCAAGAATGTGTGCAATGCACTTCTATGTGTTCAGAAAATAAACTCATACACATAAAATAAAATAAATAAATCTGAAAAATCTTTTTAAAAAGGGAAGTGATTGGAAGTCAGTACTGTATATAGACAAAGGATGCAAAAACTATCATGCTTTCTGTATGATATGATTGTGTGGGGACCCATATAGCTCTTATAAAAATTATCTACAATTCCTTTTCTTTCTGTGAAGATGCTGTATAAACTTCTAATCTTTCTCTATATTTGATTTCATTTCTTTTCTATATATCCCTGTACATACAATGAATACATTTCCTTTACTTTTGATCAATCTACCAGTTGTAAGTTTATTAATAATTCAGTTACATAGTGTCATACAGTGAAGGGGAACTATTTCCATCCTATGGTTCATGTATGAATGTTTCATAATTTAATTATTTTGATATTGCACTCTAAGAATGCCTGAGCTTTTATAATCATCAAAACATTGACTTTATACAATTATTTTCCACAATTTTTATTATTTTATTGGTAGATTTTAGAAATATAATGTTATATCTTAGAGCATAGGAAGATCATAATCATGTTGACATCTCTTTCTAGATTATATTAAAGTGCTTCTTCCTTAAATTTTCTTATAACATGTGTTTTTAAAGCAAATACAATATAAAAACTATATTAAAAACAAACCTTGTTATCATATGCTATGTATTTCAGTAAAATACAAGCCTTAATTTAGATATCGAATATCAAGCAAGAATTCAGAATTTTTCCCAAAATTTTAGCAATGCTGTTTCAAATGCAAATATTTTAAAGGAATATGTTAATTAATTTGCCTCCATTCTATGAATATCATAAAAGAATCCTGTTATAAGACATTGCATTGTGTATTGCTTCATTTCTTTAAGTTTCATGCATTTGAGGGGATAGAATTATTTTCTGTGATGTTTGCTCATGATAATGCTGAATTTTCCATTTTGTATTTAATTTTTCTAGAACTTTCAAGTTGAAATGCTATTTTAAATCTTTTCTGGTGTATTGTTACAATTCCTTCTCTTATTTAAATCCCAGCTCAGTAGACAGGAAGGATAGCTATGACTGTTCTACAGAGCAAGTCATGTATCTGTGGATTTGTAGTTTAGGATGGATGAGTTGATGGTCCTGCAAATCAAGGTGGATCTTGCTTTGAAGGTTTACACCAAGGTGCCATGTGATCAGACAATCTGTGGATGTGGATTGTGTTGTCTCATTAAACTGCAAAAAAAGAACAGAAGGATATGTGTTAGTGCACACTGGGGTCACACTGAGGTCACATGTGAAGTTCATGGGCAAGTTTTTGTGGCATATTTGTCCACTGTGTGAAGATGTATTTGCTATGATTGGTATAATTAAAAGCTGAACAGGCAATAGCTAGGCAGGAGGTATAGGTGGGGTTTACAGGGAGAGAAAGGAAGAAGAGGAGGAATCCAGGTGTGCAGGAGATGACAAGACATAGAGAGGAAACAGGAGGTACAAGATAGAAGAGAGGTAACACCACCTGATAGAACATCGATTAATATAAATGGGTTAATTTAAGCTATAAGAGCTAGTTAGGAGCAAGCCTAAGCTATAGGATGAGCTTCCATAATTAATAAGAAGTCTCCATGTCATTATTTGGGAGCTGGCTGGTGGGACAGAAAGACTCGTTACAGTGTCTCCATTGTATTGATACCTTCTGCTTCCTATGTCCATTGTGTATAAAATATAAATCATAACTAAAATTGTAATCTATTTCAATATTCTGAAATACTTTAAAACCTTTTCCCCTGTTTAATTGTATTTGAAAGTTTCTTGAAATTGCTTTGGAATATAATCCTCTTGTCCTAAGTTTCATGACTGTGGTTCAGCTAAGAGAATTAAGAAAGACTCAGGGGGCTAAATGCAGCACCTCATTAAAGCCATCCACCCCAGCCTTTCTCCAAGCATATGAAAATTAGATCAAACCACAGGCCCTCCTTGCTCAGTGTATCATTTTGTTTCTGAGATTGAATTTTCCTGAGTCAAAAGCCTCCTTGAAATGGAAAGCCAAGCTATCTAAGAAACATTCAGAGTGTTTCGTAGAGGCAAACCTTGATGGGAAACTGCCTTTAGGACTGGAAGAAATAAACCTACAAATTATGTATCTGGAATATTGGAGATGAGACTCTGATCCAGTCAAATCCATTCTGAGTCTAATAAAACAATTCTGTCTGATATATATGTATCTATCTATATCTGTATCTGTATCTGTATCTGTATTTGTATCTGTATCTGTATTAAAATTTCCCATGAGCTCCTAGTTCTCACCTTCCTTAAATAGTTACAAACTAGATATACTTATTTGTTTGGGATTTTTTTTTGAGACTATCTTGGTTTTAGGACATGGTGTTGCCATTATGGAGTCTTGGCAAGGTGTGAGCGTGCTGGTGATTTCCTGCATCTTCTCCTGTACTTTGTTGGCAACTTGAAGAAACTATTTTAAAAAATTGTAAAGATACACTCACAAAATTTTACACGTCTGGTCAGGGGCCTGGGCAGATGTGGAAATAGTTAGCACTTACACTTCTCCTACAGTGGACATCAGAGGTAAATCACAGTGCTTCTCGGCCATGCTTCCATCACTATCCACAGAACCAAGATGGCACAAAAGCAGCTTCTGCTCATCAGGAGTCAGCTGACTACGAATAACAGAGCTCTTGTGCTCAGGAAGAAGTCTGGCCTGCTTTATTTGCTGAACTTACAAAATTGTTACATTTGGAGACACCTGCTTGACAGGCAAATGGATGAAGATATAGCAGAGGTATGAACATTCCTCCTCCCCTACAGAAGACAAAGCCAAATGTACCCTCACTTATTTTTCTAACATCACCTTCTTCAGAGACTGATGTCCTCAAATCACAAATTTTATTAATATCCTTAAACAAATGGACTTTCACATATTTTATGATCTAAAGGAGTCAAAAATTTCATATAAGTACAAACTACTATGAAACAAGACAAACAAAACAAAACAAAACATTGTGTATTAGATTAAAACAGATAATATTTATGCAATTATAATATTTTATTACTTTAGTTAGGTTTTTTTGAGACTGGGTTTGTTGTATAGCCCTGGCTGGCCTGACATTCACATGTAGACTAGGCTGACCTTTAACTTTTGGTAAATTCCTTCCCCCATTTTTTTTAGCTGAATATAGATTTTTTTCATGCAATATATTCTAATTATGGGTTTTCTTCCTGCTGTGGGATACTGCTCTTGTATACTGTAAAGATTTGTCACTTGAATTGGTTTAATAAAATGCTGATTGGCCAGTAGCCAAGCAGGAAGTATAGACAAGGCAACTAGACTAGGAGAATTCTGGGAAGAGGAAGGGCAGAGTCAGGAGTCACCAACCAGATGCAGAGGAAGCAAGATGAGAATTCTTCACTGAGAAAAGGTACCAAGCCATGTGGCTAAACATAGATGAGAATTATAGGTTAATTTAAGTGTAAGAACTAGCTAGTAATAAGCCTGAGCTACTGGCCAAGCATTTATAAATAATATTAAGCCTCTGAGTCAATTAATTGGAAAGTAGCTGCTGGGTATTTAGGAACAGGCAGGCGGGAGAGAAACTTTTGCCTACATCTCCCCTTATCTCCTCCAAGATCCTCCCCACCTTCCTACATACTCAAGTTCACATCCTTTCTTGCTCTCTCATATTAGAAAACAAGCAGACATCTAAAAAATAAAATAAAAATATTAAGTACAATAGAATAAAAACAAACTTGAATAGGATGAAACAAACAAATGAACAGAAAAACAAAGAGCCAAAGAGAAAAGCATAAGAAACACACAAAGATGCAGAGACTCACGCTGGTGAACACAGAAATTCCATAAAAACACAAAATTAGTACCCTTAATGTATAAGCAAAACACTTGTAGTGTAAGAATAAAAATGAAACAAGCAACAACAAAAATGAAAAAAAAGTCCAGACAAAGCATTATGAGACAAAACCAAAAGAATACAAAACAAAAGCCTCCAAAAATAGAGTTTGTTTTGTGTTGGCCATCTATTGCTGGACATGGGGCCTGCTGTTATGTATACTCACTGGATTGTATACCCAGTGGAACTCTATTGGAGAAAACTAATTTTTCATTTGCCAGTGGTTCTCATTTGGAGATAGCTTCTGGGTTGGTTAGGGATGTAGATTTGTGTCTACTTCCACCATCAGGCCCAGACCTGGGCAGGTCCTGTGCATGCTGCTACAGTCTGTGTGAATTCACATGTGCATCGGTCTTCCTATATTTACAAGGCCCTTTTCCTAGGTGTTCCCCATCCTCTCTTCTTTCTGCCTCCTGTCTGCTGGGTTCCCTGAGCCTAGGAAGAATTGATAGAGACATCCCATTTGGGACTGAATGCTCTAAGGTCTTTCACTCTCTGCACATTGTTCAGCTAGGGCTCTCCGTATTTATTCCCATTACTTCAGAAGGAAGCTTCTATGATGATGGCTGGGTGTGGTGGTTGGAATAAGAATGACCCCCATTGGTTCATAGATTTGAATACATAGTCATTAGGGAGTGGCACTACTTGATGGGGGATTTATTAGGTATGGCCTTGTTGGAGTAGGTGTGGCCTTGTTGAAGGAAGTATGTAACTGGGTATGTACTTTAAGGTTTCAAATACTCAAGCTAGGTCCAGTATCTCTCTCTCTCTCTCTCTTTCTCTCTCTCTCTCTCTCTCTCTCTCTCTCTCTCTCTCTCTCTCTCTCTCCCTCTCTCTCCTCTCCTCTCCTCTCTTCCCTCTGTGTAACATGAATTTCAAAACAGTCTTTTAATAAAAACCCGATATTGGGGTAAATGCTGAAAGATCAGAGAGACAAAGGAACAAGCCACAAACACCTCTTACCTCTAGGACTCCTCAGCCTGAAAAAGTTTCTAGTTCCTTTCTCCTCACACCTTACATACCTTTCTCCACCCAGCCATCACTTCCTGGGATTAAAGGCATGTGTGCTTCTCAAACAAAGGCATGAGATTTCATGTGCTGGAATTAAAGGCATGTGCCACCACTGCCTGGCCTCTACGTTTAACCCAATGGCTTGTTCTATCCTCTGATCTTTAAGCAAATTTTATTAGAGTACACAATATATCACCACACCCTGCCTGTGTATCTGAATGCAGAACTCTCAGCTACTTCTCCAGCACCATATCTCCCTGCGTGCTGCCATGCTTATTGCCATGACAAGAATATACTAAACTTCTGAAACAATAAGCCAGTCCAAATTAAATGTTTTCCTTTTTAAGAGATGACATGGTCATGGTGTCTATTCATAGCTATAGAACACTAAGACAGGAACTATTACCAGGGGCTGGGGTATTCCTATTACAGGCCTGACTATGTTGCTTGTTGTTGACCCAATGTGGACTTTGGAACTTTAGATTAGGGGAGTAGTTGAACACTTTAAGCTGGGTTTAATGGGGCATACCAGTAGGAGCATAGAAGACAGTGCTGAGGGCAATTTGAACTGTGGGGACCCAGATCAAGAGGGGAGGAGCATTAGTAAATGGCCTGAAGACCATTCTTGTGATATTTTGGCAAAGAATATGGCTACTTTTTGCCCTTGTATAAAAAAATCTGTCTGAAGGTAAATTGAAGAGTTTTGGAATAATGATATTGGCAGAGGAGACCTCAGCACTGTCTAGTATTGACTATACCATGTTATTGTTAGTAGCCAGTCTTATGCAGATCTATAAAAAGGGGCAAGATGAGCAAGGAAAAATAAAAATATATACAGTTTGAGGAGAAAAAGGGCACCAAAAAGTGTAATGGAGCTAAATCCTGTGCTCGAGGAGATAAACAGATTAAAGAACAGCCTGATGCTAAATGTAATAATGAGAATGGAAACTTCAAGGCAATACCCCACCCAGCTAAGCTTCCAACTTGTGAAAAGAAATTAAAGAAAAGCTTAAGGTCAGGCATGGTGGAGCAACCATTTAATGCAGATCTCCAAGTTCAAGGCCAGCCTGGTCTACAGAGTGAGTTCAAGGCCAGCCAAGCTTATGCAGTAAAGGAAACCATTTAAAATAGAAAGTTAGTTAAAATGTGTTTGAATATGGAGACCCTTGTTCTAGCTCCAGCAAGCAGAAGAAATTAGTAGCTTCAGCTATATGGTTCTGGCTTTAAGGTCAAGGCTACAAGAGTTTATGGAATTTCTCTCCATGGCTAAGAAAAGCTGCTGAGGTCAGATGTGTGTCCAGGATGTCCTTGCATTGAGGCCTAGAGGGGCCATTGTGAAAAGCTGTGAAAGTTAAGCTTGGATTTCACTGGAGACCCCAAGATGTTGGAGATGCCAGAGTCATGAGATACCTGCCAAGGAGAGCTGCTAACAGGGTGTGGAACCAGCCAAAGAAGAAAAATTTGTTTCAGTCAACCCAACTGAATGCAGATGGAGATCTAAAGGGTGCTTTGACATCAAACGTGGAGATGCACAGTTTGCAGTTTTCCAGCTGGTTTTTGATCTTGCTTTGGTCCATTATTTCCTCACTATGCTCCCTTTCCTCAGTTTTGGAATGGTAATACATATTCTATACCATTGTATGTTGGAAGTATGTGATCTGCTTTTTGATTTTGATTTTACAGGGTGTTACACTTAAGAGATTACTGTGAGTCACACAAAAGACTTTGGACTTTTAAACAGTGTTGAGACAGTGATAGACTATGGGGCTTTTTGAAGTTGGACTGAATGCATTTTTGCATTATGATATGGCTACAAGCCTATAAGGGCCAGGGAGTGGAATGTGCTGCTTTGGATAAGAATGGGCCGCATTGGCTCTTAGATTTAAATGTGTAAATCATTAAGGAGTGGCACTACTTAACAGGGATTAGGGAGTGTTGTCTTGTTGAAGTAGGTGTGGTCTTTTTGGAGAAAGCATATCCATGAGGGTGGGCTTTAGTGTTTCAAATGCTCAAGCTAGGCACAGTGTCTCTCTCTTCCTGCTGCCTGCTGATCCAGATGTAAAACTCTGAGCTACTCCAGCACCATGTATTCCTCCATGCCACCACGCTTTCTTTCATGATGTTAATAGATTAAACCTCTGAAAATGTCAGTAAGCCCCAATTAAATGTTTTCTTTTATGAGACTTGCCATGGTCATGACATCTCTTCACAGCAACAGTACACTGACTAAGACACTGAGAAGGAAACTGATTGGAGTGTAGCAGAATGTTGTTAAGAGTCACTTTGTTGCTGTTAATTTACCAAACAAGTAGCAGTGCTTTTCCTCTAGGTTCCTGGCCAATCTAGTTTCAGATTCTTGGCCACCTAATCAGTGTCAAGGATGGGTTCCATCTCATGGACTGAACTTAAAAATTCAATCAGATACTGTTTGGTTAATCCCACAAACTTGGTGTCACTATTACACTAATACATCTTGCATTCAGGTTACCATTGTCGATCAAAGAGTTTGTTGCTGGATTGATATTTACCTTTTTCTTTAATAGCATGCAGAGTACCTTCACTGGAAGCAGGGGTCAGCAGGAGTGAATGCCCTAGGTACGCACCAGCTCAACTTCTTCATGTTCAATGAATTGTGTAGGTGTTGTCTTCAGAAATAGGACCTTATCATCAGTTTGTGGAGAACAACTAATGTCTTTGGCAATAGCCTGGGTAGTTTGGGGATTCACAGGGAGCACCTTTGGCCAACAACTCAGTTAGATGTAATCTAAACTAGAGTCTTCATTTGGCAGCAGGAGATGTCCAGCTGGGGCTCTGTTTCCTTTTGGTGATTCCCTTCATATATGTTTATATTTTATAAAGCTTCTACTATATTAGGTTCCCATACAACGCCTCAAATGTACTTTATTTTAGCTGTCCCACCCAGTATTCCTTCCCAACTTCTTTCCTCCCCCCTCATTTGATTTGACCATTCCAGTCTCTCCCATACACCCATAATTACGTACTTTATTTCCCCTTCTCTCCCCCTAGTCCCTTACTTTATGTTTCTGTGGTTATATGGATTGTAGCCTGCTTAACAGCTAACATCTCCATTTAATTGAATATATACTATGTTTGTCTGTTACCTCATTCAGGATGATTTTTTTCTAGCTCCATCTATTTATTTTCCCTTTGCCTTCTGAATGTTTGGATTACAGACATGCACTACCACACCAGGTTCGCCTGTAATATTACAAAACCTAAACAACTTCACATGCTCTATAATGACTGGGATCTTTTTCTTTAATTTACTACTTTAAATAAGTACTTCATTCTTCAAGTTCCATGATAATCATTGCTAGTTATAAAAAAAAATAAATTCTTGTTTCTCAGTTATGGGTTTGGTCTATATTTCAGGAAAAGTAAGTAGTATCATCTTTTTTCCTTTGAAAATTATTTTTAATATTAGTATCCAAAGTCTTCTCAGTGGTTTTGTGGGCTCTCTAAGTACTAGGAACATATGTACATACACTCAATATCCCTAATTAATGTGACACTTGAATTAAGGTAATTTATTCAGTGCAAACATGACCTTGAATTATACAGTAATATTTTAATGTTGTATTAAGAAACTTTACCTACTAGGAAGAATTCTAATTAGAGGATGATGAGGAAAGACATTTAATTTGGCTCATTGACTTGCTGTTGTTCAGAAAATAATTGGCACTGTTTGAAGCCGCATAGAGAGTTCACATTAAAGAATCATTTGGCTAAACAAATAAGAAAGGTGTACACTGGAGTGCAAGTGAGAGGTAAAGTTCTCTCTTCTCTTGCTCATTCTTGAGTAAAATTAATAATGCCAAAAGTTTAAAAACATCCTCAATAGGAGTACACATCTTCAGTAGAGATGCAAATGCTTTCTGTACCCTCCAGCCCCACCCTTATGAATTATTTGATGTTCTCAATATAAAAAGTTACTTAAGAATCACAATTTTAGCTTGTCTACTCATTAAAGAACATTTATTATGGTCTACCAAAGGCTTGGTAGGATTTTGGTGTTTACAACATAATAGTTAAAAGTAACATACTGTCTTCTAGAGGCTTCCAGCTTTTAGGGAGACATAGACATTAAAACAGATAATTAAACTGTAGGATCATCTCTGGAGTGACAGACTAACTGCAGTACTATGCTCATTTCAACACATTTTTTTTTTTTCGAGACAGGGTTTCTCTGTGTAGTCCCGGCCCTCCTGGAACTTGCTTTGTAGATCAGGATGGCCTTGAACTCATAGAGATATGCCTGCTTCTGCCTCCCAAGTGCTGGGATTCAAGGCATGTGCCACCATCACCTGGCTTCAACACATTTTTAGTGAGAGAAAATCCTCTATCCATGGTTATTGTGAATTTTTATTATAGCTTCTATATTGTAAAAAAAAAATTCCATTTTACTTTCCTGTTATCTGGAGTTACTCATACAGGTACCATTATATAGATCCAGCAGGTTATATTTAGGAAAAAATATAAATACATAATACATATGTATATACATTAACAAATAATGAAAAAAGGCATAAATTTGAAAGAAAGTAAGAAGGGGTATATGGGAAGGTTTAGAAGGAGAAAAGGGAAGGAGGAAATGATATAATTATAATCACAAAAAATAAAAGAAATAATTTTTTAAAAAAATCTCATGTTTACTGTAGAATACAATGTAGTTCTGAAAACATTGGAATTGTCATAAGTGCTGAGCACTTGCACAAGTTCAAACATCTACTTTAAATGATCCTTTTAATTTTCACAGATATTCTACTTGAAAAGAGGAAAGGGGATTCTTCAGCAGGCCTCAGTCGCATCATAGAAACTCTCCTTTACTGTTCTTGTTACTGAGATGATTTACAGTACTCTAAGCTATGATCTGATTAATAGGCCTTCCCACCCTGTGTTATAAAGCAGATTAGGAAGGAAAACTAATATTCTTCATTGTCATAGTGCATTGCACAGTGCTTGCTTTACAGAAGTGAAGTAATGTATATTTGTGAGATGGGTGGATGGATGGATGATAAATAAACTTGTAACATTAGATGAGTTTCTGCTTCAGGATGATAATAGTTTGGACTAGGAAAGTAAAATTGAGGCTTCAGAGAAGCAGACAAATTTAAGAGACATGAAAGTAATTCAGGACTTAACTTTTGATTAAATGTGTGGGACAAAGGAGAAAGTGGTAACAAACACGACACTCAGATATATGGGCTGTGTAGCTGGAAGGGTGTTGGTGCATTTCCTTAAGGCAGATACTGGCAAGGACCTTCAGATGTAAACAGAACAGCCAGACATGAGTGAGGGATGACAGAGGAGCTTAATAGTCCACAACACTCTGAAGAACCTTCTGAAGAATTACTAGAAAGCTTTGCCCTTTCATTCAGGGGACATTGTGTAAATCAACCCCTTTTTGTTACATAAGGATGTTATAAGAGGTCACAGAAAACAGTGGTTGAAAATAGTAAATTTTCTGCCAGACTTCTAGAGGCTTAGAGTCTGCATGGCAGGTATTGGCAGGACCACACTCTCTCTGGCAGCCCTAGAAGACTTCTTTCTTGCTTCCAGCTCCTGTGGGTCCTGGCATTCTTTGGCACTGGTAGGTCAAAGACTATTCTCTGCTTTTATCTTCACATCTGTTTCCTTTCTGTGTTTTCTTCTAAGAACATCAATCAGAAGAGCTTTTGAAGAACTAACAACATAGTTAGCACCTGGTCAAGATTGTTCAAGGAAAGGAAGAGATTTTTTTTTAATTTAAGAAATTTTTAAATTCAATTTACATACCAACCACAGCTCCCCCTCTCATCCCTCTTCCCTCCTCCCCCAACCCTCTCCACTGAAAGGTTAAGATCTCCCATGGGGAGTCAGCAAAGCCTGGTACATTCATAAGTGGATGTAAAGCAAAGGATAACCAGACTACAGCTCCAGAGAAGCTAGCTAACAAGAAGAGACTTTTAGAGATTTTCAAAACACAGAAAATAGTATAAATGCAATGAGTAATTTTATATAAGTAGGAAACCAAAATAGACCTTTGATAATTCCAGAAAGTACATGACCCAGGCTATTTCTAAGACAAAAGGTTGATCTCTACAAAATCACTTTGTTTGCTGAGGACAATGCCCACACAACTCATTGAACATGTAGAAGTCAAGCTGGTGCCTATATAGAGCCTTCACCCCTATGTTTTAGGCTCTTTCATGAGAGAAGGCACTCTGAAGGCTACTGAAAGAGAAATATGGAAACTAACCCAGCCACAAAACCTTTGACCTACAGTCTGTCCTGCTTGAAAAATATGCTAAGACAATGGTGGCACAGAACTTGTGAGAGAAGCCAACCAATGTCTGATTTGACTTATGGCCCACTCTACTGGAAGGAACCCATACTCAACACTGCTTGGGTAACAGAGAATCAAAGACTAGATATCCCAGAGACCTAACTAACATAAAACCAAACACCACTGGTCTTAAAAAAAAATAAAACTACCAATAAAGTGACTCCTGATCATGTTCTGCTATACTCATAGATCAGTGCCTTATTCAGTTACCAACAGCAGAGTGGATCAGATTCAGAGACCCTCAGTCATACATTACGCAAAGAAAGAAGCTAAATGGGAGATCTCCATCAAATGCCTCCCCTTGAGCTCAGGGAATCCCACAGAAGAGGAGGCAGAAAGATTGTAAGAGCCAGAGGGAATGGAGTACACCAGGAGAACAAGGCCCTCTGAATCAATTAAGCAAGGTGCATATGAGCTCATGGAGACTGAAGCAGCAAGCACAGTGCCTACAAGAGTTTGCACCAGATCCTCTGAGCATATATTATAGCTATTAGCTTAGTATTCTTATGGGACTCCTCACTATGAGAATGAGTGGGTCTCTGACTCTTGGGATTTTTTCTTCCTGTTGGGTTGCTGTATCCAATTTTTATATGATAGTTTTTTGCTTCATCTTATTATATTTCACTTTGCAATGTTTGCTTGTTTTTCTCTTTGAAGCCTGTTCTTTTGTAATGAGAGACAGAAAGGAGTTGATCTGGAAGGGAGGAGAGGTGAGAAGCAACTGGGAGGAGTGTGGGGAGGAGAAACTATAATCGTGAGATCTGATATATTTTATTTAGTTGAAAAGATGAATGTATTGTATGAGAAAAAAAGGATATATTGTATGAGCAAAGAATCTATTTTCAATAAAAGTGAAAAAAAGAAAATACATGAATCATTAAAATTCTCCAATCATCTTTTCATTATACATGGAATCTGAATGCAGAGTGTGGCAGTGCCTGCTTATAATCCCAGACCTGGAGAGGCAGAGACAGGCAGACTCCTGTACCCCACTGACCAGCTAGTCTAATCTGAGTGGTGTGCTTCATGCCAAAGAGTGACTCTCTCTCACAGAAGGTGAATGGCATTTCTGGATATGACACCCAAGGGTGTCCTTTAGTCTCCAAACCCAGGCATACACAGACACATGCATGTACATGTGCACACACACATGCACCTACTTCACATGCACACACACATGTATAAACACTTACACACATGCATAAACTAATACCAACTAAATAAGATAACACAAATCTCATGATTTTGGGGGCAATTTACCCCATAAAATTCAGTCTTCAACATATTTCTCCAACGGAGGATGGAAGGAAATGCTTCTAGTTTATTTATGAAGCAATACAATAGTTTTGTTGTCTTTCTTCTTGGCCTGGGATGGGTTTGCACTTTCCCACCTCCTTGAAAGTGGGGGTGCCACAACATTTATTTTTGTCAATGAAGGAGAAAATAAATAATAAGAGCATCATTGGTGCTGTGGCTATTTAGAAATAATATTTATGGATAGAGAGACAATACATAAGCCAAATAACTATAACTAAAATTAAAATACAATTCCAATAAAATACAACATGGCATTAAGTAAAATTGAATTGGTCAGTGTAAATGGAACAAATATAAACCCATCAGAATACATGTGCTGATGGTTTGTGGCAAAAAAAAAAATAGATAATGTAACTGGAACAAAGAGAGCAGAAACAAGCATACTCCAAACCATTTTGCTTCTAAGCCAGTCTTCCCTGAAAAGGGCATAGGAGAGAGAATAAATCGCTTAATAAATGGCCCTAGGAAAATGGAAAAGCATTAAACTGAAGTGAAATAAACTAAGATATCAACTTCTTGCTTGATGTGAAAATGAATTCCAACCTGACTAAAGATGTTATGAAAAACCAAACTTGAATATTCTTATATTTATAGGACACAACTATATAAATGAGTTGAATCATTTTTCAACAAAACATAAATAAAACATTTTCTTTGAAAGTTAAATGGAACAGAAGATTGAAAATATTGACAAAATTGATTGCATTAAAACTTGAAATCATGTGTGTGACCAGGATCCATAAATAGAGAAGATAAACTAAGTACTGGGAACAATATTTATGAAACATATACTCAAGGGCCAGTACTCAGATTACATGAAAATTTCCTAAAAGTAAAAAGACATGAAAAGACTTAAAACTCAAAAGAGAACCACATATAGTGAAACAAAACTCTGGAGTAAGAAAAGCTGAAATCTGATAAATACATAATTATTTTATTTACAGTGCATTTATTTACAGTGCAACTATATTAACAAGCAGTGGAAGACAAAACAAGGAAGGCACACCACATCGCTTCAGTAGATAGGGCAAAATGCAAAGGCTGAAGATACCAAGTTTTCCAAGGGTGTGGAGAAATGGGATCCATCTACTTCCTTAGTGAAACTGAAAATACTATGGTCACTTCAAAGAGTAAAGTGGCAATAACTGGGATCTAACAAAAGTGCATACTCTTATAGCTTAGTTCTCCTAAGACTGTATTACAGAACTACTGCATGTGTGCATACAGGTAATTATATATTTCAGAATCATTTGTTAGCAATTAGTGGAAGCCATTTGTGTTGGTTTGAATAGGAATGGCCTTCATAGGCTCATAGATTTGAATGTGTGGTCATAAAAGAGTGGCACTACTTGACAGGGATTAGGAAGTGTGCCCTTGTTGGAGGAAGTGTGACATTGGGAGGGGGTGAAGTGGGCTTTGGGGTTTTAAATGCTCAAGCCAGGCCCAGTGTTTCTCTTTCTCCCTGTTGCCTGCAGATTAGTACATAGACCTCTCAGCTACCTTTCCAGCACCATGTCTGCCTGTGTGCTGCCATGCTTCCTGCCATGACTTTAGTGGACTAAACCTCTGAAAATGTCAGCCAGGCCCAATGAAATGATTTCCTTTTTAAGAGGTCCTGTGAACTATGTCATCTCTTCAGAGCAATAAAGCATTAACTAAAACAGCATTTAAATGTCCATAAACAGAAGTAACACAGCAAAAAATCAAAGTTTCATACGAAGTAATCTGAGGGGTGTCATGAGTTGGTAAAGCTCTTGTTGCATAAGCATGTACACCTGAGTTCAGATTCCCAACACCCATGTAAGCGTGGGTTTCAACGAATCACGTCTGTAACTCCAGCGCATTGAGGACTGGTAGTTATCCTCTGGAATTCACTGGCCTGTCAGTCTAAGGTGAATTAGAATAAGTGAGCTCTAGTTTTAATAAGACAATCTGTCTCAAAAAAAAAGTAGCCACCTGAAATAGACCTCTGGCCTCTACGTGTGCATGTATATCCTCTCCATATACATGCATGTACAGACACACCCATGCTCAGACATATGAAAATATTTACACACACACCACATGTGCACACAGAACAAAACCAAAATGAAACCAAAACCTTGAGAAGTCAACTACACAGAGGTAGGGCGCTAAGGGCAGATATGTTGGATCTTTCAAAAATGACTGTACATAAAGTGAGAGCAGGGAGACCCAGGTCAAGATTTCAGGTCTGAATTAACTTAGGGAGATGATGACATTAGAATAAACAGAAACAGGAACACTTGAAGTTATTTTGGAGATTAAAAATTGGTTTCATAAGGAAATTTAAAAACAGGATCTTTGGTCCAGGTTCCCTCCCCACCCCAACCCAGGGCCTTCTATCAAACCATAGGAACCTTCTTTCCCTCCAGGAGAGATGCAGATTTCTACCCATCTGACTGACTTGGGTTACAGTTGTGGCCCCACTAACCCCAAGCTGCAGTTAGCTCATCTGTCAGATGGGAATGATATTGATTCCATGGAATTCTGCTGAAGATGTAATATACTTTACACCAGTTCCTTGGTTTTCACCCAGAAATGTGCAGCCTTTAATCACAGAGGAGGATGAACTGTTGCCAAAACCTCTAAAGTGAACAGGCTCCCAGTTGATTACAGGTTTATAGAAAACTGATGAAAAATTTTGGCTTACACAGTAATGAAGAGGTTCAGAACAGCAATTCTTCTTTCTTGCAGAGTGGTAATTTAGTTTGAGCAGGTTAAGTCAGCAGTGAATAATTTATTATGAAATATGCATTATAATGTGCATAATTTACTTAAATAAAAGCTCATAAAAGTCAAAATCAGAAAGATACATATTAACTCAGGCTAAAGGCACAGTGTATCTGTGCCTTGAATCATCCCTTTAAATTTGAGATGCAAGTGAATTTAGGAAACTTCCTCATCACATATTTGAGGGAAAGAGGAAGTTTTGTGTGTATGTGAAAGTCTGTATTCTAAAAAAATTGAATGTTATAATAGGAAAACTGTGTGTGTGTGTGTGTGTGTGTGTGTGTGTATGACTACATATAGTAAGTAACATTTAATGTTCATATTTTGTTTACACACATATGTAGACACACCCTAAAGCATCAGCATATATCCTATTTAACTATATGGAGTATGTATCTCAGTTATATATACATATGCATACATAGAATGTCCTATATATCTAAAATATGTATTCTATGTTGGTACACATTGAGAATATAAATATGTAACAATATTTTGTACTTCTTAAGACACTGTATCCTTCTTACTATGAATATTATGTGTACATATACCATACTTACAAGCACATTTTTAAAAGTAAAGGTTTGCATAGTAGAAATTAAAAACGCATTATCATATAAAATAAATGATCTAGTTTCCTTCTCACAATTATTAATTTGTCAAAATTTAAAATCTCCAGTGAAGCCCATCTATGGAACATAAATATTCCGCTTAAAATCAAATAAAACACATTTTAATGTGAGCCAATTCATACTAAAATAAATCTTTGTATTTTCTAAAATTTTCAAAAAAATGTGTTTAAAAGCTTCTTAGATGGCTCACATGTGTGAGATATATGAATCTTAAAAGAATACCTGGGTGTGTTTATTTCTTTTTGCTAAATGTGACTTCATTTCTTGGATTGACAGAGAGAAGTCATTGTATTTCAGGGTTTTAGGGCTCATAGGTTTTAATGCCAGAAACTCTGAATAAGAGGCTAGTCTTATAGGTGAGAAAATAGGCAGAACAAGTCAGATAAGCAGTTCAGCCTAGACACACATATGGCAATAGAGTCTTTTCTGGACTCTGGGTTAGCATGTCAAGTCAAGTGACCTTTATTCTTGTGAACTGGTAGAGGTCTGAGATGGTCAGCATTGTTTACTTATTTTGTTATAAATGACTTCACATCACAATAACAACATAATCATAATCTATTTGAAATTGTTTCATTCATTTTCTATTTCAAATTCAATCTGGATGGCTAAATTTTTAGCAGCCCAGCACAGAGTAATTATGTACCTGTGTGTTTGATTGACAAGTACTGAACAATTGATTTGTAGGATACATTGTGTTAGACACTAAAAACAGAAGTTAATATCATATGAGAACTGTCTTTATAAACAGACAGGCAAAAGTGCAGACAACAAACTCACTCAAAGTGAGGGAAAGTTAATACCAAGCTTACTCCAACATTAAATGTAGTGTACACAATACTAATGTAAGTAAAACCTTTGGGAACCCTAGCGATACTAATTGAGTCCAGCTGGAAGATCTGTTCTACAGCTCCAAAGAATAGGTAGAAATTTTATAAGTGAAGGAGGAAATTACTCAATGAAACATGAATACAGAATTAAGGAGGCTGTTTGGGGATGCACTGACCCAGACAAGGAGAAAGGCTGATGATGGGGAAGGGGTGGAGGGGATGCAAAGAGTCTAGTGAATTTTATCTATGTATATAGAGGAACCATGGGTGATTTTAGAAGAAAGGGTGACAGAAATAGAATCACATGGTCCCTAGTGGTGCTTCTCACCAGTGAACAAGTTCATACTATGTGGGTGGCTTGTATTCCTCGAACAGCCAAATATCTAACATGTACATACATATCTATATCTGTATCTATATCTGTATCTATATCATCTATATCTATAGATCTCTCTCTCTCATTTCTTTCCCTTGTTTCACAGCATATATAATCTCTATCAAATGTGATAAAGTTAAATACAATCTGTTATACTTGTAAGTAAGGATAGGTAATTTTGTTTTTCTTTTTTTCTAAAGTTTTAAAATCATTATTCTGGAAGTTAAAGAAAGCTGCCTCCGAGAAAGCAGAGAGGTGGCCAGTGTATGACTAAATCTACAACCTTACAGGAAGCAGCAAACAAATGCTAGTACTGTTTTATTTAAATATTTGCATGGGCTGAAAGCAAGGAAAATGAGTCCCTTCGCTTCAAAACGATGGTTTCATTTTTTTTTTCAGGGCTAGATACTCAAAAGGTGATACTTCTGAATCAGGTGAGGAACACTGAGAAGGTAGGAGGGGACTCCATCAAGTGACTCATTTGCCCAACACTTGCTTCTCATAAACTCAAAACCTCTTCCTTTTGGGGATTTGAAAAGGCATAAGCAGAGATCCTTGGGTTAGGCAAGTTGGGTTTGGTTTCTTGTCAGTTGACTGCTTAGCCAATTCTAGTCACCAGAAGAGCATTAACATTAAAGGACATGAGAACTGTTACAAGTACCCTTGGGTCAGAGTGTTACCTAGGGCTGATAAAACAACCAAATATTAAGGTCAAGCTATAAAACTTCACCATTAAACCAGTAGTGCTAAATTAATGACAGTGTAGAAATTAGCTGTCTATATCCCTGGCATCTTCAGTAAAGCTGTAGATGCCTCTGAGACTTGTTATTACTTTGATGTTTATTGATGCCAGTTGGAGTGAATTACAGTGATTTGAAAGATCAAAAGAAAGCACTCTGACAGTAATGCTCAAGATTGGGCTCATTTGGCTCTTACAAGGGTGTGAAGGTGTGCCAGTGGACTTAACACCTATCACTCTCAATTATTACTGAAGAGTTCCCCTGGCCATTCCAGGTTTCCAGTGGGAGATACTTGATCAGCAGGCAAATATATCTCAGTGGTTGAAGGACACAGAGAACTCCAAAGTCCAAAGCTTATATAGTGAGTCAGAGATTCTGGGAGGGCTAGAGCTAAAGAGCTTTCAGAACGCTCCCCGACACACACACACACACACACACATACACACACACACACACACACACACCCATACACACACACACACAGAGAGAGACAAAGAGAGAGAGACAGAGAGAGACAGAGAGACACAGAGAGACACAGAGAGAGACACAGAGACAGAGAGAGACAGAGAGAGACAGAGACAGAGAGAGAGAGAGAGACAAAGAGAGAGAGAGAGAGAGCTGTCTCTACTTCTGGCAAATAGGGGTCACCAATGCAAATTGTAAGGCAGAGCAGCTTTAGTCGCGGAACCTAAAAATCTGCAGTGACCGTTGCTGGCTCTAAGGGACAGAAAATGGCAGTCAAAGGCTATTTGGTCTGTTACCATGGTTTCCAAATTAAAAAAATAAAGCTAGAGCATGCTTTCCAACAAAAGATGTATCCCAATTGATGATTTGTTTCCAGAAAAAGACAAAGCAGAAAATATTTGTAGTGTGAATGTAAATTGCACTGAAAAAATTCCCATGGCAAATGCATATGCACTCTTACTGACTGGCTCTCATAGATGTACCAGGAATAGGATATAGTAGTTTGATAAAGTTACCCAGTTACAGTACTTTGGTCCTGTTTTTAACGGAAATAAGAGGAAAGGGGGGAGGGATGTAAAGAGAAAGGGCGGGAAGAGGAGGCAGTTTTTACATAAAGAATACCTAGCATAGCATATATAGTCAATAAATAATAAATATACTGAATCAATGAAGAACTAGTAACAAAAAAATCACAAGAAAAATCTACCATAGTACAAGGAAGAGAAACATCAGTGTTCCCAGTCTTTGGAAAGAACTGCAGCATGTTTCCAGGGCTCCTTACTCAACACACAGTCACTGAGAAGCAGCAGGGTCTCCCCTGAAAACTTGGAAATGCAGACACATGGGCCCATCCTCCATCTGTTGAATTAACTCTCCATTTGATAGAATCCTCAGGTTATCACATGTACACAAATGTCTGAGAAGCATTGCTCCAAGGGCACACTCAAGAATTGGCAGTGAAAAGACAGACGGGTCTGATCCTAGGGAGTTGGGAATAGGCAGACATTGGTGTGTCTGACAGAAAAACAATCATTGTCTACAGGCTATGAGGACAGGTGGTTTAAAACCACAGGTTTCCTGAGGGACAGGCACTCAGCAAGGATCAACCACAGGTTGAAAGTGAAGATTATACAGGTCATGTGAGCAAGAGAACAGGTGCAGGGATAGAATGTATGAGATCTGGCTGAAGGGCATATCAAATCTTCATGCATGGAATTTTATTTTGATTATGTACAATAAGTGTTATGTAATAAACTTTTACAAATTCATTTAATTATAAAGTTAATATATATATTTTTCCCCAGTCCCAACAGGAATAAGAAATCCCTTTTTTAAGTTTTAATATTCCTTTGTAAGAATTAAAATTCAAAATGCTTTCCATACTTTTGGAGATGTAAGTCTTTGTGAAAAGCTGAATGATCCTTTTATAAATTCTGACTGTCAGAAATGCCTGTCTTATGGTCCTCGATACCTATATTTTCAATGCTCATATGGGGAGGAGTCCCTGTCTCCCTAACTGTATGGAAATTTACCCAGCTCCAATTTGTACCTCTCCTTGTCATGAAATCAAAAATTGGTTTTACTTTAGATAGGCAGTTAACATGTGTGCAGCGGATTATGTCTGCCTAGATAGTAAAATGATACAGTTTCTTCCCAATTTGCTGTTTATTTATTTTATGGTCCAGGACCTATGTTGCTGTATAGTTTGATGTCTAATCACTAGTAAAATGCTTTTATTATTTTATGTTTTGTATTTTGTGCAGTCAGTACTTTGTGGTTGACAGAAGAATTCATTTACAATTATTTTCCCAACACAAATCACCAGGACATGAGGCCTGGTAGGACAGTCACTGCCACTGGCTGTGTATTTCACATAATTCCTGTAATGGACATGAGGGAAAGGCAGCAGAATTAAAGTTGGGTTGCTTTGATTTGCTTTTGATCATTCATGATGATAATAGTATGCTTATTGTGTATCTTAAAATGGATTTAAACTGTGTGATAGTAGAGAAACAGGAACTTATTTTTTAAGTAGAAGAGGCAAAATTTAGAATTTAAATATCTTACAACACTTCATTCAAACTGGCACAAACAATGATTTATCTAGTTCTAAACATTACCATTGACACCTTGTGGGAGAATAGGGGAGCATCTTGTTCTCACCGCAAGAACCTTGCCTCTGCCGGCCTGAATAAGGATGGGCTGGGTCACTGCATTGGCATAGAGATCATGTGCCAGAGCAGCATGGTTGCACGTCTAGGTGGGACATCTTTTGTAGAGGATCTCACAAGCATTCATTCATTTGATAACTCATTCAATTCTCTCAATAAGTGTTACACATTCTAGCATGCCAGGATAATTTCTATGTACTAGATGTGTAAGTTAAATAAAGCCCAGATTTTACTCTGAAATATCTTATAGCAAAAGTCACCTATGTTTAGAGTAGAGGATGGTAAATGCCACAATGGGATCTGCACAGGAACTGATGACCATTCAGAGGTACTGGGATGTTTTAGCCTGGGCACAAACAGGAGCAGGGAGTCTTCTAGAAGGTATTGTATCCAAGACCTAACTTGAACCTGGAGTCTAACTTTACTAAGTGGCACTCATGTTTCTTTCCTTTGGACTGGTAATTCCTAAGACCTAGATTCTCTAGATTCTGGCATATGCAGTCAGTCTTCACAAGGAAGGTTTTAATGCCCTTCACAAGATGAATGGTATTTATTCGTATGTGCTGCATTGGATCCAGCTCGCCAGCCCTACAATACATTGTGAGCTCTGTTAAACCAGAAGCTTTGACTTATCCATCTCTGTATCTTTAGGGACTAGCATGGTACCCGACACATAAGTAGTCCTTTGTCATACTTGTGAAATTGCTGACTGTTAGGTGAATGGCAGTTATTGAAGTGTGTTGGAGATGGGTTGAGAATGGAGAGGAGTTATTGGCACCCTCAGTAGAAAGAATAACATGATCACACAAAGGCAAAAAGCAGGGATGTGCTTACAGAATAACAAATATTTTAGAGCTACTGGAACATACACTGTGAAGAAGAGAGTGGATTGGGAGTATAGAGCTGAGGGAGTATAGAGATGCTGCTCCAGTTTCATGGGTATTTATTGAATCCTTTGCCTTCCCCATTTGCCTCTGCTTTGCTCTGTCAGCTTTTGAGGGATGCCTCCTGAAGTCAAGATTTGTTTGATGTGAACATGTTATAGGCATTCCTCCTTGCCATGTAACTCACAGAGATGCAGGATTCCCAGCAGCAGAATCCCCCCCAAAATGGGATGCTTGCAATGTGAATCTTTTTTTTAATTAAGAAAAATTTACCTTCATTTTACACATCAATCAAAGATCCCCATCCTCCCTCTTCCTCCCAGCCTCCCCCTCCCAAACCACCCCCTTTCCCTCCTCCACAAGAAGGCAAGGCATACCCAGTAGCAGCAAGTCCAAGCCCCTCCCCCTGCCTCAAGGCTGCATGAGGTGTCCCATCATAGGTAGAGGGCTCCAAAAAGCCCACACAAGGACCAGGGATGGATTCTGATTCCACTGCCTTGCCAGGGGGCCCTCCAAGCAGATCTAGTTACACAACTGTCTCCCCGTGCAGAAGGCCCAGCCCAGTCCCATGCAGGTTCCAAAGCTGTTGATCCAAATTTCATGAGTTCCCACTAGTTTGTTTTGGTTATCTCTGCAAGTTTCCCCATTATGATCTTGATGTGCTTCTCATAGAATCCCTCTTCTCTCTCCCTGACTGGACTCCTGGATGTCTGCCTGGTGCCTGGCTGTGGATCTCTGCATCTGCTTCCATCAGTCACTGGAGAAAAACTCTGTGATGACAGTTAGGGTATTCACCGATCTGATCACTGGGGCAAGCCAGTTCAGTTCAGGTACCCTCTCCTCTGTTTCTAGTAGTCCAAGCTGGGGTCACCCCTGGGGATTCCTGGGAACTTACCTAGCACCCAATTTCTCTCTATCGCCATGATGTCTCCCTCTATCATGACATCTCTTTCACTACTTCCCCACTCCATCCTTGTTCTAGCTCAACCATCCTGGTCCCTTATGTTCTCATACCCCATTCACTCCCCTCCATTGCCCACCCCTCATCCCAGTTTACTCAAGGAGATCTCATCTATTTCCCTTTCCCAGGGTGATCCATGCTTCCCTCTTTGGGTCTTCCTTATAACATGAATCTTAAAAGGTCTTATTAATAAAAAACCCAGAGCCAGATATTGGGGTTAGTACTGAGAGATCAGAGAACCAGAAAGAAGTCAGGCACGTTATTACCACTAGAAATCCTCAGCCAAAGAAGAGGTACATCCTGTATACCCATGCCTATATCATTTCTGTGCCCTGCCATCTCACTTCCTCTCTCTGCCCAGCTACATCACTTCCTCTTTCTGCCCAGCTCTATCACTTCCCGTCTGTCTGTACAGACCTCCAGCCCTCTATGGTTAACTAGCACTGGGATTTAAGGTGGGTGCTCCCAAGCCTGGCTCTGTTTCCAGTGTGGCCTTGAACTCACAGAGATCCAGATAAATCTTTGTTTCCTGAATGCTAGGATTAAAGGCATGTGATACTATGTTTAATATAGTTGCTGTTTTTTTCCTCTGATCTCCATGAAAACTTTATTTATTAGAGCACAAATAAAATATCACCACATTTCCCCTTTTTTGTCTAAAATAAAAAAATTATAACTAATATAAGAAAAATTATATACAATAAGTACAATAAGTATATACAATATATACAGACAATAAATACATCAACAATGTCTAGTCTATTTGCATTTGACAAATTCAGTGAAAATAGTCCATTATCTCTCCTATCTTGGTGAGTCCAAAATATACCTAATTCACTTTCTCTCCTAACTTGCATTAGCAACTGAAAACTATCTTTAATGTCTTTCAAACTTATACACTTTACAACTCTTAGTGAGTTTCTTTTCTGAATTTCTTAACAAGGAAAACTATAGCTATAACTAATTTTCAACTTCCTCAGAGACCCAAGAAGGAAATAATATTACCTAGTTAAACAAGAAGTGCAAACAAGCAACTTCCAAAAAATGTGAGTTATGACAGAAACAGCTGGCTGCCTGAACAGTCACCCAAGGTTCCTCTGCAACTTTGGGGCATCCATTCTTTGGCCTACAGGCTTAGCATATCTGACAGACTCATCTGTGAAGCAGGATTTTCTAAAGAACCTTCTTACCTTGTCTTGGCAAGGATCGGCAGTCCTTTCTTTTGTGTCCTGCTTGTCCAATTTGGACAGCACACTGTCAGCAGTTAATGTAAGGGCACTTTCTTGCCCAGTGGCTAACTTTTGACACAATCAAAGTAAACTCCAAATGGAGTTTCTTCAATGCCCATCATCTCCTCTGAAGTGCTGCCAGGAGCAGACATGTCTCATAGTCATAAAAAAAGAAGAAAAATTATGTTATTAAAACATCTTAAATGCCATATTCTGTAGATCTCTGAAGTGTTTGAAGATGACCTGTCTATTTAAAATATCTGCTTGACCTTGAAAACATACCTAATATGACTACAAGTTCAATTGTAATGACTAACTATGAACTTACATTTTTTTATATCCTAATTAGTTGGTAATAATAACTTTCAAGGATTAGCAAATTACATTACATTGTTAAATGAACTGTATAGGTACAATACCTTGAACAAGATTAGAAATATATGTACAGTATTTTCTAACAAAATCAATCTCAAATTTGTGCCAATATACAAAATTTGTGTACAATATAAAAAATCCAATCCAATGTAAAATATTTTAAAACTAGTAGTTGCCTTCTAAAAGTAGATTCAATAATCTACCTTTTTATTGCATCATATCTATATTCTTTCTTTTTTCTTTCCAGAGTAGATTCAATAATCTACCCTTTATTGTATCATTTCTCATATCCATTTTTTAGTAGATTCAATAATCTACCTCTTATCTATATCCTCTTTCTTTTTCAAACAAGAACCTTAAATCTAATCTCCTTTGTTTAACCTTTTTCCTGACCACTAACAATAACAACTCGTAACCAATCATCCTAAACAATGACAATTATCCAACACCCATTGAAAGATCAAAAACCACCTACTCCATCTCTTGGTAATATGAGCTTCGTGTTCTTAAAATTACAACCTGCTATCTGGGGGTAAAGGCATCTTTAGGGGATTCTGAAAAGAAAAAATTTGGGTTAACTGTCAAGTCCTAGGAGAGGTAGCCGTATCATTTGTTGTCCAGTCTCTGCATAATGCAAAAATGCAGGGCTTATCTTAAGTACTTGCTCAAGTAGTCTGTGAGACTGGATCATTTCAGCTAGCCATCTTGAAATTGTCCTGAGCAGTTTGTAGTCCAAAGTCGATCTTTGGGTGGTGTTTGTCAGCTTAGTGATACTATTATCGTCCTGATAGAATTATCTTTGTGGCACCCTATCATCTTTTTGGAGACTTCAAATTTGCTGTTAGCATGGTCATGATTCCCTGCAGAAAACTAATAGAGACTCAAACATGAAAACATGTACAGGCAGCTAAATGAAGCCTTTTTTTCTAGAATTAGTTAGTACTCTATATGACTATTAATATCATGACAAAGTTTAAAATATATATGTATATACATATATTAATCTAATTAATTTTGATATAAAATTCAAACCTTAAGAAAAGTTTTAAAGAATCAAAATAGATCCAAAGCGTTATGAGATTAGTGGCAATAGAATAGTCTCTTAGTTTGGTTTTCTTCTGTTCTATATTAGATGGCTCTTCTGACACGATACAGAGATTTTGCATTTTCTTTCAACAAGTATGCTTGGGTTTAGAGAAGGAGAGAGCCATTCTACAACTCCAAAGCCAGCTTTAATTTTTGATTGAACTGGGACTACATAAAGACCATTTGTGTTAAGTGTCTGTAGAGAATAGCAGAAACAAACGTTTAGGAAAACTTATGAAATTTTATATATGATATACCAATTGGCCAATTTACTCTTTTTGCTTTGGACATTTTTTCTGGATGATTTGTCCTTTTTTTTCAAATATCTCATTTATCCAGTGTTCTTCAGATTCCTTAGCCTTCATTCTCCTGAAAGACAAAAACAAAAACCTTTCCCCAACCTTAACTTTGGGGAGGTTCCCTTTTGGCAAGTTATGTCTGATTAAATGAAAAGCATTTGTTAATGGTATAAGTTAGTTTAAATCAGATGGTCATGCTGGTTGATGAACCATCACCTCTTCTAATCAAGACGTCTCTCTTGTTCAAATCAAATCTTTATCAATTTTGATGGTATCCATAGCTTTTCTTCTCCTGTAGAAACAAAAGCAAAACCTTGTCCCCAACGTAATACATATCCTGGTTTCCATTCTGAGGTCAGCATATCTTTAAAGTATACAGGCTGATTTAATTCTGTAGTTTTTTTCTATTATTCAATGTCTCTCCACAGCTGTTATTCCTTTCTCACTAGCATTGAGAAAATTCAAAGTTAAAGCATTATGTAATCTATTTATGGGGGTTTTTGTTACCCCTTTCTGTTTATTTAGCATATCCTTTAGAGTTTGATTTGATCTTTCTATGACTGCTTGACCTGTAGGATTGTGTGGTATACCTGTAATATGTTTTAAATTGTAATAAGCAAAAAACTGTTTCATTTTAGCAGAGACATATGCTGGAGCATTGTCAGTTTTAATTTGTACAGGTACACCCATGATGGCCATTAACTTTTAGCAAATGCATGATTACAGAATCAGCCTTTTTGGAACTCAGAGCAGTTGCCCATTGAAATCTTGAATAGGTATCAATGGTGTGATGTACATATTTCAATTTTCCAAATTCTACAAAATGAAACACATTTATCTGCCAGATTTTATTCCTCTGAGTGCCCTTTGGGTTACATCCTGCTGTTAGTGAAGTTTGATTGTGAAAAGAGCAAGTAGGACATTTCCTTATAGTATCCTTGTCTTGTTGCCAGGTTATGAAAAAAATCCCTTTTTAAACCCTTAGTATTGACATGATGCTTTTTTTGAAATTCTGAGGCCTCTAGAACATTTTCTATCAATAGTTTATCAATGTCATCATTACCTTGTGCTAAAGGTCCTGGTTGACCTGTATGGGATTGAATGTGAGTTATATATAAGGGATGATTCCTATTTCTGATTATATCTTGTAACTGAATAAATAACAAAGTTAATTCTGACTCATCAGGGATAAATTCTGCTGTTTCAATATGTAAGTGTTATGCCCAGATTAGGACCCCCAAAGAGACCACCAGAGACCGAGGATGTCCAGAATGCAACAGCAAGGTTTATTCTCAATGCACAGTTTACAAGTCGGCAAGGAATTCCTGTCCACAACACCCTCATCTCAACGAGGCAGGGAGGAGAATTGCCCTTTCTTTGTGAGCTTAACTTTTAAAGGCAAAAACCACAAAATTCCTCAAAGGGGAGGTGGGTTAGTACGGGTTCATTTTTGACTAGCTTGTCTTTATTTACTCTTAGGAATTTCTACAGTTCCTGAGTTATCTGATCCTTCATTTGATCGGCTTATCTCTGCTTACTCTTAGGAATTTCTACAGTTCTTGAGTTATCTCATCCTTCAGCTTGACCTGTTGTTTGTCACAAGACCTCTTCTATAGACTATCTCCAGCGTTGGGACGTTCTGTGGTTAATCAGTTGCTTTCAGATGGCTCTCTGGGCATCCTGACTTTGTGACTTTGTACTATTTCAATTCCTGGAACCTCTGTCAGCATTTTTGGGAAGCTCGGAACTTAAAACTCAGGCCTATTCTTTTTAGTTCAAGCAGAGGCCGTTAGTTTGATCTTATTTTTGAGTGAGGGGCCTATTTTTGAGTGAGGGTCCTTCATAAGACCTCTTTTTCAGCATACTGAGAGTCAGTAACTATGTTGAGAGTCTCCAAAAAATCCATTAATACCATCAGAATAGCATATAATTTTGATTTTTGGACAGAATTATAAGGACTTTGAGCCACTTTACTTATTTTTCTCATTTGTAACCCGCCTTTCCTTGTTTGTTTGCATTTGTATAAAATGTAGGCACTCCAGATATTGGTGTTTCCCATACAAATCCAAGGCAGAATTGAGCTAGCTCTCTTTATAAGTTTAATTCTATCACTTTTGGGATATTTGTTGTTAATCTCTCCCAAAAAATTACTGCAAGTTCTTTCCCAAGGTACACTTTCTGCCTATAATTTGTCAATTTCATCATTAGTTAAAGGCACTACAATTTCTGCTGGTTCTATTCCTGCTAATTGGCGAAGTCTCACTTTTCCTTTTAAAATCAACTCAGATCTTTCCCACATAAGTTTTTATTTTTTTACTCATTTATTTGGTAGAAATATCCATTCCAATATAATATCTTACCTCTGCATTAAAATTCCTGTAGGAGAATGTTTAGAGGGTAAAATAACCCAAGTGCAATCAAGCTTTGGATCCACAAAATCCGCATGTGCATCCTGTATTTTCTTTTCTATGCCAGCTCTCTCAGCTTTAGCTGATAATTCTCTTGGACTATTTAAGTCCTTGTCATCCTCTAAGGTTTTGAACAAATTACTCAGTTCATCATTTTTTACCCCAACAGCAGTCCATAGATAGGAAATGTTTTTGAATAATCTTTGAAAGTCATTAAGAGTCTGTAATCAATTTCTCCTAATTTGCACCTATTGGGGTCTAATTTTTTGTAGACCTATTTTATATCCTAAATAAGTAATAGACTCTCCTCTTTGTATCTTTTCAGGAGGAATTTCTAATCCCCAACAAAGCAAAATTTTCTTTACTTCTTCAAACATTCTTTCTAAAGTATCTGCATTTGAATCAGCTAGTAAAATATCATCCATGTAATGATAAATTATAGATTCAGGAAATGGTTTTCATATTAGTTCCAATGGCTGTCATAGAAAATATATGCACAGGGTTGGGCTATTTAACATTCCCTGTGGGAGAGGGTAAGGATAGTCTCAAAAACAAATCAAGGTCATGGGTTGGGGAAGGTCAGGTTCCAGGAAACAGAGAACAACTCAACTCTCACAGTAAATAGAAATTTTCATTAAAAAACACAGCATAATGGCTCCTATCTTCAAAGTGGAATCAGGCAGTTTCCTCATTTCCCCCTTGACTTATGTTTCCTGGTCAAATCTTTGATAAGGAATGTCTTATTAATATTATCAAGCAGCAATGATTCAAGAATTGTTTATCTGATGGGTGATCAAGTTAGTGACACATTGAAGGGCACAGGTCTCAATTATGATAACTAGTAGAAAAAATATTAGAAGGCCAATGAAGGGGACAGAACCATATTAGCCATATTGGCCAGTCTAAATTTGTTTGAGAGATTTTGTCTATTTCTTTATGTAGATTATAAATTTGGTTGTCCATAGTGTAAGAGAAATCAGAGATATTAAAACAGCACATTCCAGGAGATTGCTGACAATCAGGAGTACATTTAAGTAACAGGTAAGATATAGTAGCTCTATTTGTAAAACAGTTGTTTTCAGTTATCCTATTTCTTGATTAATTTTTGCTAATATTTTTACTGTAATATTAGTAGTTTTTGAAATTAGACAGGCTATTTTAGAAACCTCTCTTCATAGTCCAACAACAAGTCCTGGGACAGGTAACAGAAAGGCTTTGTAGCAGCAACTACAGTGGGATCTAATAGATGTAAGGAATCATTGCAATTTTCAGGAAGAGATCTAGTAATTCTATTCATAGATTGTAAAGATTTGCTGAGTAAAATAGATGTAACATGTTCTATTCCATATAAACCCTTATATCCTGCTGGGAGTGCAGAATAAGTATTATTTTCACAGAAAAAGTCCATCCTAAGTAAATTTGTTTACCAAAGGGGAGGGTGTGATAAGAAGTGGGATTACAATAAGAAGGGACATTTGTATAATCAAAACATATACAATGGAGGAAAAAGACATTATCACCAGAAATATTAACCATGACCTTTAAAACATTAGTAGAGACATGTTCCATTTTGTCCCCTGTTATCCTTGTATAATTTTCATAAGAAACCCCTATTCCATATAAATTTATTTTTAAGAGACTAGGAATAGAGGGATGTCATCTGACAGAGAAGAAGTTTTCTTGCTGGCTTTTTAGTGCTAAATGGACTGAGAGATTATATTCCACATTATTAGCTACAGACAGGGTAACTCTGGGTATGTTAAATTCAATTGAAATGATAAATGAGTCTTCCCTTCCCCTTCTTATTTTAGCACACCTGTAATTTCCATTATCAGAACACTTTAAGAATATTTGATTACACTGAAGTTTATGTTATTACACTGGGATTGGTCAGTTATATTAGTCCATCCCCAGTATTCCCCCATCCATCTGGCTAAATACTATTTGTTACCCTTCTTTTGTCCAAACTATGGGCCCTGGGGAAAAAAGGCAATCTTTTGCATAGCAAGACATTATCAGGATGTTTCTTATGATAGGGTTGCCTCCTATTTCCCCTGTCAAGATACATTTAGGTTCTGTTTGTGTAGGTTGAAAATAAAACAACAAAACTGTTAGCCATGATGCTAATTTCAACAGCAAAAACATGAAGTTATGTTAGACAGTCAAATCTTAGAAAGTTTGATTTTTAATCATCCCATTTCAGTCACTTCCCACCTTTTGGGGTTGGGATCCTCTTCTGTGGGTTCTTCAGGTGCTTTCTTGAGGTGTGAGTGATGAATCCAGGCAGAAATATCAGTGACTTTAGCATCAGTAGGAGTCTGGGAAATCAAGATGTAAGGTCCTTTCATCTAGGTTCAAACAGGTCAGTTTTGAAGCTGTGGACTAATACAGCATCTTTGGACTAGAATGGAAGATCAGGATCAGGTGGGTAGTATTCAACAGGTTGAGCAGCCTGGATAGGAGGAAGAATCTTACTCAAAGTTAGTTGCAATTCTTTTAAGGACTCAGAGATTAGAGTGTGGCAATCCAATAACAGTCCAACATGTACGTGAGCAATCATGGGAGGTGGTTGCCCATAGACTATTTCATATAGGGTGAACTTTTCTCGGTAGGGGGTACATTAGACTCTGAGAAGGGCATATGGCAGGAAGTCAACCCAGTTACCACCAATTTCAAGAGTATCTTTAGTTAAAATCTCCTTTAAAGTTCTATTCATTCTCTCTATTCTTCCTGAGTTCTGAGGATGACATATACAATGAAGTTTCCAATTTACATTAAGAGCCTTAGAGAGCAATTGAGACAACCTGGCTGTGAAGGCTAGGCCATTGTCAGACCCCAGAGATATGGGAATGCCAAATTTGGGAATAATTTCCATTATTAATTTCTTGGCTACCACTTGGGCCATTTCCATTTAGGATGGAAAGGCCTCTACTCAGTGTATGATGGTATTGACAAAAACCAGCAGATATTTGTAGCTACATATTCCTGGCTTGACTTCAGTGAAGTCCATTTCCCAAAGTTCACTGGGCCCTATACCTTGACTGTGTTGGCCTGGGAGAAGTATGTTCTTCTTTGTGTTTACCTGGGCACAGGTCAGGCAGCAGCCTGAAATGCGTTGAAGTTTCTCTCAATGTCCAGGTAGCCAGACATTGGGGGATATGAGTTCTGAGATCTTCCAAAGTGACAAGTGCATGGCATGATGCAATTCAGTTAGCTAGTTTGGGCCCAGTACCTTTGGCATGCAGATTCTTCCATCAGGCAAGATCCACCATCCTATGCAGCTCTTCTGAGCCCCCAAGTCAGAATATGATTGATCTCTTCTGGATCATACTCAGTAACATCTTCATCAAGGCATGGGGGCTCAGGGACAGCAGATAGTTCCAGAACAGTTTGGGGTTTTGGTTCCCCAAGAGCAGTCTTTTTGTCAACTTGATCTGCATGGTTGTTACCTTGAGTTTGTGGACTGTTGTCATTTTGGTGTCCTGGCCAGTGAAGAATGGCCAGTTAAGTTGGCAGCCAGATGGCCTCTAGCAAATGGGCAATTTTATATTTATTTTTAATAGTCTTTCCCTCCGTCATGAGTAAGCCCCTCTGTTTATATATATATGTCCATGAACATGAGCCTTGGTAAAAGACCATCAGCTGTCTGTATAGATGTTCACCTTTTTTCCTTCAGCCAATTTTAAAACATGTGTCAAAGCAATTATTTCTACTCTTTGGGCAGATGTGCCCCTGGGCAAGGCTTGTGCCCAAATAGTCTCCTTCTAGCCTGTAACCACCACTGCCCCTACATACCTGGTTTCTTCTTGAATGATGATGCTGCCATCTGTATAGACACCTGCATCTCTGATAGTGAGAGGAACATCTGTCAGATCAGGATGCATACCTTGGATGACATCCAGCATCTCCAGGCAGTCACGATAGGCTCCTCATGGATGAGTCATCATCTGGCAGCAGGGTGGCAGGATTACAGCCAGGTATTTATCAAAAGTCAGTCTGTGCTGTGGAATAATCTTTTTGTATATTGTGAAGATGTATTGCTCTCTTTGGTTTAATAAAGAGCCAACTGGCCAATAGCTAAGCAAGAAGAGGTTAGGAGGGAGAGCAAGACTGAGAGAACACTGGGAAGAAGGATGAGGTTACCAGCCAGATAGAGAGGAAGCAGGATGCGGAGTAGAAAATAAAGGTAACCAAGTCACTTAAAAGAAAATAGATTAAAAGATATGGGCTAATTTAAGGTTAAGAACTAGTGAGGAACAAGAGTAAGCTATTGGCCAAGTCTTTATAATTAAAAATAAGTCTCTGTGAAGTAACCTGGGATGAGTAAATTTGAGCTTTCTTTTGAGAAACTCTATAGTCTAACTGGGCTGGAGTTTCCAAAATGCCTCTGGTAGCTCTCAAACAGTCCTCCTCATCCTTAGCAGCCAATAATAAATCATCTGCATATTGAAGCAAGATTATCTCTGGGTATTTACTACAGAAAAGACTTAATCTTGGTTGAATGCTTCATTGAAGATGGTGGGAGAATTTTTGAATTCTTGAGGAAGTCTGGTCCAAGTTAGTTGTCCTGATATCTCCAGTTCAGGGTCAGCCCATTCAAATGCGAAGATGGGCTGACTTAATTTTGACAAAGAGATGGAGAAGAAATGTATCCTGTAAGTTCAGTACAGTGTAAACCACATATAAGCTCTGGGTGTAATAAACTGAGCAAAATATAGGGATTTGGAACAGTTGGGTAAATGAATTCTACCCTCTTGTTCACTTCCCTCAAGTCTTAAACTGATCTAAAGTCTCGAGTTCTAGTCTTTTTGGCAGACAACAATGGGATATTACGTGGTGATTGGCAAGAAATAAGTATGCCTACTTCAAGGAGGCATATGAATGTGAATCTTAATCCCTTCCCTGGCTTCTGAATTGAAGGGATACTGATTGACTTGTATGGGCATTGCCACAGATGTTAGTTGCACTACGATGGGTGGCACATTCCTCTGCCCAAACTGTAGGAATTTCCTGGATCAGGAACTTTTCTCATTCCCCTTCCAAGGAATGGGCTGGGTTTTGGAGGAGCAGATATTCCTTACTTATTAGGTAAGATATACTTAAAGCCTTAACAGGGTCTCCCAATTGCAATCTAGGAAAGTGTCCTAAGAATGATATTGTTGCCTGGAGCTTGTTCAAGATGTCTCACCTTAGTGAAGGGTGGAGACATTCAGAAATAACAATAAAAGAATGAGTCACAGTTCCTTATTCTAAGTTAACAGTCTGGTCAGTGGTTCAGTTGTATTCTTTGACATCCCCTCTCGCTCCCCTGTACTTGCATTGTTTGGTTGGTAAGTGGTCTCAGGGGGTCCTGTAACACCAAATGAGTAGCCTCTGTGTCTACCTGAAATTTTACTGGTTAGCCCCCTATGGTGAAGGTTACATAGGCTTCTGGGAGCCTAGTTCTAAGGAGCCTTGGCCTCAATCATCCTCCATAGCTAGGATTGGCTTGGGTTTGGGGTGGGCTATCTGTTTCCAGCATGAACATTCATTTTTCCAGTAACCCATTTCCTTGCAGCAGGCACATTGGTTCTTTTGTAAAGGTCTCCTCTTTTCATCAAGGTGTGCACAGACAGAGTTGAGAGTGGCTGGGGCTTGTAGTACAGCCATGGTGGCAAGCCCCATCTTCTTTATCAGAAGATCTTCTTTGCTGTCTCTGTCATCAAATACTTTCTGGGCATCTCTAATAGTTCTGACTGTTTCTTTCCTTAAACTCATCCATATTGTGTATCTTTCTATGTTTGTCAGGGGCTAACTGAATAACAGAGGCAGGTTAATCACCTTGAGATTTGCAAGAGTGTATAACTGATAGGCATCCAGGAGATATTACAGGAAAGCTGAAGGTAATTCATCTGAGCCCTGTTTCACATCTGTTACCTTACATAGGGTAGTGGGCTTCTGAGTTGCCTATTTTATCCCTTCTAGCAGAATCTGGTGGTATTCACTGAGTGACCTCCTACCTCTCTCTGTGTTATAGTCCCATTAGGTTCTCCTTCTTGGCAGAGCATGGTCAATTGCCTCTACCTTCCGGTCATCAGCCAATGAAGCTATTTTGGGGTATGCTTCAGTTTGCCTTCATGAGAATCTGTTCCCTTTCTTTGGTAGTAAAGAGGGTATGGAGAATCTGCTAACAGTTGTTACATATGGGGAGATGATTGAAAAAGATAGAATCAATTAGAGAAATTAAGGAATCAGGACTAGTGCTGAAAGGGAGATTCTGGTTCTTCCAGTTGTAGAGATCTGTGGTGGAGAAAGGGACATACAAGTAACAATTATCAGGAAACATCTATAGAGGAGTGAGGACTGAAGGGAGTGACACCCCAGGACCAGAATTGGAGAAGTCAGGAGGGCCATATGGGACTTCCTG
>LZPO01076781.1:0-38418 GCA_001675575.1 Neotoma lepida
TACTAATATTTTCAGACATTTTTTAGAATTATATAGAGGTATCAAATATTCTTACCTGGTTTTACTTTGTCCTTGTGACAGCGGCGGAGCGCGGCGGGGCTGAGGGAGTCTGGCCACGTGGGTGGCAGAAACTGTCCGCTGACCGCGAGCCCTGAGTCTCGGCTACTCTAGGTTCTTAACAAAAAATAAACCTCGTGCTTTTAGGCGGTTAGAAAAGCAGGACCGGCAAGCTGACCTAGGCTGCGGCTCAGCGTCTCATGGTGTCAGGAGCCGACGGCGGTTTGGGACCTCACGGTTCCCGCTTGGCTCCAGGCGGTGGGTTGCAGCTACAAGCTGCGGGAAAAGGAATTTGTCCTTTAAAGGGATCTAAAGACCACGTGGGCGCCAAATGTAAGAAGAACTTCTAACCAGTCTTATTAATAAACACACGGAACAAGAAATAAGGGTGAAAATCTGACAGAGATCAGAGGAATTAGGAGCAAGCCACCACTCACCAACGATGCCTCTACTTCCCAGGAGCGAAGCGGAGCAAGAGAGAGAGTTCCGGTCTAACCTGGCTTTTTTATGCCTGTCCATCTGCTATCCTCACCGAGCTACATCACTTCCTGTCTTGTCTGCATGGACCTTTAGAACTCTAAGGCTGATGCTGGGATTAAAGGCGTATGCCACCACCTCCTACTGCTAGTTCCCCATGTGACCTTGGAGTCACAGAGAACCAAATGGATTAAGGGCGTGTGCTAACTTGCATGGCTATTGTTTTTCTATTAGTGGCTGGCAGCCCCGTTTTTCCTCTGACCCTCAGATAAATTTTATTAGGGAAGACAAATAAAATATCACCACAGAGGGGCATATTTTCTTTCCCTCTCTGCTTTTATCTACCTCCATATTTTTTTTGCTCAGCATCCAAATACATGTTCAGTCTATTCAATTTTCATAATTCCAGATCTTATATCCCCAATTTTCTCCTAAATACATTCTTTGGTACAGGAAGGTACTCTGTANACTACTGAAACAGATGTAGGAGTGCTCCTCCTAGTCCACATCCTTGCCAGCATAAACTGTCACTTGTTTTGTTGATCTTTGCCATTCTGACAGGTGTAAAATGATATCTCAAAGTAGTTTTGATTTTCAGTTCCCTGATGGCTAAAGATGTTGAACATTTCTTCAATTGTTTTCTCAACCATTTGAAGTTCCTCTATTTGGAATTATTCATTTAGACATGTACTCCAGTTTTCCTGATATCTAGTGTCTTGAGTTCTTCATATATTTTGGATATTATCCCTCTATCAGATGTGAGTTTGGTACAGTTACACAGTGGAGTATAGTCTAGCCATTAAAAAAATAATATCGTGAAGTATGCAGGCAAATGGATGGAACTAGAAAAAAAAATCACCCCAAGGGAAGTATCCCAGAGTAAGAAAGAGGAATATGGTATGAATTCGCTTATATGTGGGTATTAGCTGTTAAGTCAATGACAACCAAGCTATAATCCATAAAATCATAGAGANTAGGTATGGAATAAGGGACTAGAGGGAACAGTTAGATCTTGTTAGGCAAGGGAAGTTATTAGATAATTTGGATAGCTGGGATGGGTGGAATGGAAGAATAAAATGGGGAGAGTGAGTGTAGAGGAGATTGTGTGACTGGATATTGGAAGAAACAAATAAAATAAAGGGGCATTTAAAGGGTTGTGTGGAAACCTAAAACAGTAGAAATTTCCTAAGAAAACATAAATATATAAAGGTGATCTAAATGAAATTGTCAAATAAAAGGAGAGACAGAGTTCCAACTGGATGTCTCTTGTCACCAAATGAAGCTTCCAGTACCAGGATTGGCTTACATCCAATTGAGTTGTTGGCCAAAGGGGCCCACAGCAATCTCCAAACAACCAAAGCTGTTGCTAGGACTATGGATTGCTCTCCTAAAACTGACAGCAAAGCCCCATTGCTGAAGACAACTAAACAACTCCTTAAGGATGGAGAAGTCCAGTCAGTGTCTACACAGAGTCTTCACCCTATGATTTTTGGCACAGAAATGTACTCTTCAGCTCTCAAAAGAAAAACATAAAAGCCAAGCCTGACAAAAACCTTTATGTTATTCGTTATTTTTCACTCCTTGGGGGCCTGCCACCCTGACCCAAATAAATACACAGAGACTTATTCTTACTTATAAAATGCCTGGCCTTAGCTTGGGTTGTTTCTAGCCAGATTTACTTAAATTACCCCATCTACTTTTTGCCACTTGCTTTTTATCTTTCTCTATTCTATATACTTTTCTTTACTTCTTACTACATAGCTGATTGTGTGGCTGTGTGGCTGGCTCTTGACGTTCTCCTCTCCTCCTTTTCTTGCTTGTCTCTCTACTCTTCTCTCATTCTATTTATTCTCTCTGCCTGGAAGTTGCACCTAATTTTCCCTCCTACCTAGATATTGGCTATTTTGCCCTTTATTAGACCAATCAGATGTTTTGGATAGGTAAAATAACAAAGCTTTATGGAATTAAAAAATGCAAGATAAAAGAATGCAACACATCTTTGCATCATTAAACAAATAGTCCATGGCATAAACAAATAAAACGCATCTTTAACTAATAAACTGCAACACCTTTATCTTCAATTTTGTACAGCCTGAAAGATATGCTAGGGCAAATTTGGCATAAAACATGTGGGAGTAACCAACTAAAAATTGATTTGACTAAGGCCCACTCCATGAAATGAAAACCATACCTGACACTGCTTGAGTGACCAAGAACCTGAGACTGTATAGCCCAGGTACCCAGGAAAAAATCAAATAATACTTGTCTAAAAATGTAGTGATAAAGGGACTCCCAACGATATTATGACATCCTCACAGATAAGTCCCTCATTCAACATCATCAGAGAAGCTTCCTTATGCAGCAGCCTGAAATAAATACAGAGACACACAGCCAGATATTACACAGAGTGAGAGACCTTGGAACACTCAACTCTAAATGAGATATCCCCAGCAAATCCCTCCCCCAAATTCAGAGAACACTGTGGAAGATTCAGAAAATGTGTAAGAGTTTAAGAGCCAGAGGAGATAGAGGACATTATGAAAACAAAGCTCTCATATGAACTCAGAGAGATGAAGCCAGCATGTAGAGGGCCTGCATAGATCTGCATCAGGTCCCATGTGCATATATTATAGATTCTAGTTTAGTGTTTTTATGGGATTCTTTAGTGTGTGAATGACTAGATCTCTAATTCTTGTGCCATTTTTTGGCCTTGTTTCATTTTCTTGGTTTGTTTTGTCCAACTTCAATGTCATTTTGTTTTATCTTATTTTATTTTGTTATAGTTTTTAAAAATAATTTTAATGAATGAAAATCTATCTACTTAGGGTAAAGATTAACAACTGAGCTGTCATTATACCTACTGGGAGAGAGAAAATCAATTTTCTCCAATAGAGTGACACTGGGTATATAAACATTCCAGGACAGGCCTATGTTCAGGAGTAGTAGGCCAACATGTAATTAGACTCCACAGTTTATTTGTATTCCTTAATTTAGTTATTTTGGTCTCTTTTTTGTTTGATTGATTGTTTTGGATATACTTTTATTTTTTTCTTGGTTTTGGGTGTATTGGGATTTTGTTTATTTTATTGTGAAGGAATTTAATGTTGGGTGAGTAGGGAGGGAGAAAAGTTCTGGAAGGACTTGGGGGAGGGGAATAATATGATCAAAATACATTTATTTATTTATTTATTTATTTATTTATTTATTTATTTATTCTGGTTTTTTTCGAGACAGGGTTTCACTGTGTAGCTTTGGCGCCTTTCCTGAAACTCACTGGGTAGCCCAGGCTGGCCTCAAACTCACAATGATCCGCCTGCCTCTGCCTCCCGAGTGCTGGGATTAAAGGTGTGAGCCACCACCGCCCTGCTCAAAATATATTTAAATTTAAAATGTTTTAAATAATAAAAAATATAATAAGAAAGAAAATAAAATGTGTCTGCTTGAGTGCCTACATGTGTGTAGTGTGTCACCTGAGTGCAGTGCCTCTGAAAGCCAGAAAACCTCATGTGTTGGCTATGATTCATATATATAAAAACATACACAGAAGTGGCATTCTGTCAAAATATTTATACAACTGGTTATGTCAGTACTTACTTTTGGGTTCCAAGGACATCTGATGCCAATCATTATTTGCTGACTCATGGTCCCTTGAATTTCTGATGCTGGCCATGTTTTAATTGACTCATACTAGATATCTATGTCAGTGTAATGTCTAAATACAAGCTGGCCTATATGGCTGTCTCTCCTCACTATGGGTTGTGCTATTAATTTTATTTCCTATTGGAAAAAATATTGATATTCTAGCCCCAGTCTTAATTTCTCTGTATACATGTAATCTGTTTACATTATTTTAGATATCTTAAAATTTCTAGCTTTATGCTTGAGAGAGCATATTATTAACTTTAATGATTTTTGGTTTTAGATGTTAATGGAAGAAAACTTCTATTCTTTACAAACAAATAGAAAAAAAAAATAGCCAGTATCATTGTCTTTGACAGTTTATCCTAAGACTGTGAAAGGCAAGTTTTCTCTTTGGCTCTTCTCAATTATTTTTGTTAATGCATTAAATTTCTTCTTGACAACTATAGAATTCAAGGTAACCAAATGAGATTAGATCTGTGGTTAATTTAAAAAGCTTTATCTTCTAAAGAGCATCAAAACTTTTATCTACAATTCCCAGAAACCAGATGTATTTTCACAGTCCTTTATTCGCTTGGAAACTCTCTATTCAGTGTCTCTGCTCCCTGGAACTGTGATACAAGTACCTCAATTTAATGATAAAGTCCCTTTACAATTTTAGTACATCATCTTCAGTTTCTTCTTCTGCGTGCTTTGTCACTAAATACAGTACAGATTCTTACCATGTAAATCTCTTTAACATGGAGATAGATTTGCACCATTTTCCACATTTTAAAAAGTTACATTGTGCTTTAAAACTTAGATGTATTTCCATTATCTAAATGTTAAATCTAGAATGTAAAGATCAGAATAAATAGATATTAATATACACACCTGTGTTTGGATTTTTCTGCTTTATGCATGTATGTACGACACCAGTAGAAAGAAAACTAACCAAACACACTTTCTCTTTCATTTCAGTACAATGAAACAAATATTTAAAATATTAAAACAATATTTATTTTTATACACTATTCTGTCTGGAAAAGTTCTAGCTGTTCTGTCATGCTTGATGTCATGCTCTTCTTGTCCATTTGTTCTTAATAATACCAGGAGTGAGTGTTGTGTGCATTTTCATGAGAGCCACTGTATCTAGATTAAGGGGGATATTACACAGTTGCTTTTTCACTCACTCGTTCATTATGTGTTTATCTATCACACTCTGAGAATATAAAGGTATCACAAGAAACTGTTTTTAAAAATATTACAGTCTAAAAATTGACAGAAATAATCATTATAGAGTAAAATAACTATAGTTATTTTGAACTTATTTCAGTTGGTCATACCCATGGAGAATTCCCTGTAAGTAATCCTAAAAGCACACAGTGTATACCCAGGGGCCAAGGATGAATAGTCATCTCCTGGTTGTGTTTTGTGTATAGTCAGTGATGATAATTGATCCAGAGATTGTTTTCATTCAACTTCTAGGATTCAATTCTCATGCTCTTGTTTCTATCTGGTTTAAGCACAACTTATGAAGCTTCATTTACACCACTGTGAGTCATCTTTAATAATGTTGTATGCTACTATTTCTGAGGAGACATGATGAATGTCTACTCACTCCAGATACAGAATTGACAATAGGCCAAAGTTTGAATAACTTCTAAGTCCAACTTGCTCAATCCATGAGTTTAGTTAGGGTTACTTACAGGAGTGGTGGTGGGTTGTTACTCATAGAAGCAAAACTGACTCAAAGGCACCTGCCTCACCAAAAGCTGACCCCAACATGGGTGACAGCTCTTGAACCTGGAAACTTGAAGCTCAATCAACCTCTTTCCTGCAGCTCAACAGATTTAAGATTGGAGCATTTCTTTTCCAGCCAGCTGAATTCTGTGCCTCTTCCAGGCAGTACTCATTGTGTCAGGGTTTTCTATGAAGCTTGGCCTATCTGCAAATGTCTCTCAGCACTCCTTCAGCATATATAAGCTGGAAGGGAAAGGGGTTTAGTGAATCTGGCCAGTTTCATATGAAGCTATTGAATTGTTTAGCTCCTAAGTTTTAACAAGCTCCTCTTCAGGATGGGATGTTTCACCTTCCTTTAGACCAACTGAGTTCTAATGAGCTTCTATCTCACCTATAATGTCTCATCTCTGCCTGATTCAGATCATTCAAAGAAACATAGACCCTGATGAATAAAGCATGATTTACCAAAATCTATGGAGAACCTCAATAGGTATTGTGTAAAATGCACCTGATACAACATTTTATCAGACTAAACTTTTATCACTTTATTAGTGCCATTACTATAGCTCATTGCACATATACATCACATGGCTGGAAGCCTTGCTCCAGACAGGTTCAATGACCTGGGATGGATGTGTGAAGTTGGTGCCATGAAGAGACTGTGACCATCTGTTTTTGTTCAAACAAGTGGCCTCAGATAGCCTGAGCCATTTTTATTTTATTTATTTTGCTTAAATGGTTTGCATAGTTTTATAATCAATTTTGCTTCCTATGTTTCTAAAAATGGTTACAATAATTGCCAGTTTGTTTCTTGCTTCTGTTCCCTTCCTTCTAACTCTCCCACCAGCAGTTTTTTTTATCTCCCACTCCCACCTTTTTTATCTAAGTTTCTACTGTTAGAAGCATAAGTAATCTTGCAAGCTGCAAAGGAATTTTTCTAACTAAGCAAACTACAGGTACAACAGTGTGCCCAGTAGGCAGCATATGTGGTTACAGCATCATGCAGGGTGAGAGATAGTTTTGTCTCTTGTGGTTAATATTTACATCTGGTAGCATCTGTGTTCTCAAGATCAACTTGCCAATGAAAAGCTGGATCAATCCATTCTACATTTTGTACTACTCTATCTCCTCTCGGGAAATATNAAATTTTTCCATTTATCCTATAGGCAACAAAACTAGGAAACTTACTCTTAATAGTTGGCACTGTTTATCCCTTGTCCTTATGTCTATCTCTCTTAACTTCTTAGGGTATGGACACAGTTATTAGAAATGAGGGAACTGTGAGTTTCTATGATTCTGCTTCATTTCCTGTTCCTAGATTGTTCCCATTAACTCCTGATATAATCTACATAATAACATTTCTCAAAGAATCTTATAGTTAAAACCATTCTTCCCAGAACAGTTATGCAAATGTGTAATATTAAACTTCATGACCTACTGTGACTCATTCAGGCCAGCAGTATTGCTATCACAGTGAAAGCAGGGAAAGCATGTAGCACGGTCATGCCCAGAATTGTGCAGTAAAGTCCCTACAGGTCTTTGCCAAGTGAGTCAGGGTCTCCAGGATCTTTCTACAAGGAGAGCTATTTGTGCTATTCTCAGGCCTCTGAAAAAGTCACATGGCTCCTCTTAAAAGTTTTGATACTTATAAAATATTAAATTTCCTATTTCCCATATGCTCACTAAAATCCTTTTCATATCTAATTTAAATAGAGCAATTAGGCTTGGGTCAATGAACATATTTTAATCATCTGTTGACTACAGACTTTTATCAAAATTTGCAANGGTTTAGGATCAATCAGTTAAATAATCTTCAGATGAACTGACTCACGTAATGAAAATACACTGAGAATGTTTCTAGGCAGAATTCAAGATAAAGCCATAAGCTAAAGTAAAACAAATAAGAACATTTTCTTATATGATTTTTAGGGGGAAAGGTGTCCCCATTTTATATTCCTTGGAATATTAGAAGTCAAAGATATGAATGTTTAATCACCAGGAAAAAAATCTTTAAGGAAAGAAATCCAGCCCCAAGTAAAGGAGCAATTAAAAAGAATATCAACTATCGGATTCCTTAACCTGAAATAACCCATATTTGCTACAAGGGACCTCAGAATGTGGAAGGCTTCATAATGGATAAGTTAAATAGAGCTAATTATTTTTTGCTTGTTTGAAAGGTCCACAATAAGGGAGATGACTCAAAAGTAGGAGTTCCATGGTTTCTGCTTGCACTCCTGCCCTGGCTTCCCTCAGTAAAGGATTATAATCGGCACAAAATAAGAAACTTTTTCCTCCCCAAATTGGTTTCAATCACTGTTTTATCACAACAACAGAAAGCAAACAAGGAGGGGTTTAACACTGAACAATTTGAAGCTTGAGAAGCTGTGTGTTCTCCAATGTGTTCAAGCCAATGTAAGAACCCAGTTTATGATAATTGTGAGAGCAAATGTGCTTGTTCTATTGCCATCTACCCAAATCCAAACTTTGGCTGGAATAGACACCCATGAGACCTTCTCATTGAAATTATGGAGTATCTGTGACCATGAAGAAAAAGGCTGGTACTAACATAAACTCCCTCAGATTCAGAGAAATCTGGGTCAGGGAGTGAGGTTAACTGGAGGGAAAGTAAAGTTGTAGTGAAGAATCAAGTTTATTCANGGGCATTATGACTCCCTCTTTTGGCATTGAAGCTTTAAAAGGATGGAAACTTTCTTTAATCTTCTACTGCAGAAGCTTGCAATTGATATAAGATCCAGAAACCACCAATAATTAACATCATGGTACATCAATCAGGAATATATGGAAAGTTGAAGCCAAATAGGGCTGGCTACAAGTCCCATCCAGAAACCTCCTCTGTTCCCTTTCTCTATCATATGTAAAACGTATCTAAAACATGTAGGACCAAGGTATTTTGCTTGGTTTAAAAAAAATCAAACAATGAAAGAGCAATGGCAACAAGCAGTCATCAGACTGACTTAGACTGTCTTGCATAGATATGATAGAAACAACATTTGATTAGGCTGAATGCTTAAAAAAAAGATTTTCCAATGATAAAAAGTAGAGACTTAATGATAGCATAAATGTTCATTTATAAATATATTTCTACTTTTCCATAAGATATTTGTGCTTTATTTGTGCATAAACTGATATGACTGTGATAGCTAATTCCTCAATTTCATGTACATGAAACCTAAATAAAATAATGAGACAAGACGCAACCATTCNATTGTTAAAACACAAAGTGCTTGGAATGGTTAGCTTAGACAAGATTTGCTGAAAGTGCAAAGGTTTCTGGTGAGAAGGGGAAAGTTAAAGAGAATGAAATGTATCCCTTAATGCAATTTCTTTAATTACATTCTTCTATTAAAATAAAGTATAAATGTTCTAAAGTTAAATTTCCTTTTAAGTTTTACATTTATTTTATTCATTTATCTGTTGAATGTGGATGTTTGTGTGTACATGTTTTGTGGGGGCCTACAGAGCCATGTGCCAGTAAAGACGGCACTGGGAGGAGACAAGGAGGGAGGGACCTAAGTTGTTTACAAAAATATATGATTGGAGCTTCAGGTCGGGAGAGATGACATCAACACACGATCCCCCTCGTGAACAACATTGTAGATAATGTAGACCAGGTGCAGGATCAGGTGACCTTTAAGCTGATTGGCTCAACAGGACATCCATGCCCCCTGAGCCTTGTGGTTTTATGCTTTAAAAGAGCTTACTGATTCCTAATAAAGGAGTTCCTGCTTGACACAACTCCCTGCCATGTCTGATTTTCTCTGGAAAGGAAGGCTGGGGAATGGGCAGGTGGCATTCACTTACCTATCCTTGGTTCCAGGTCATCCCTTCTTGAGACCTAAGTTCTCGGTGGGCCAGGACCCCACAGCTGGCAGCCCAATGCAGGGCTTGATAGTATGTCTGGCCATGGCCATACAGTCTTCCAGGGTAAGTGAAACCCTCAGTATGGGTAATGCAACCTCACAGAAGGAAGATCCGGCCCTCAAAACCCTGTGCTACATGCTCAGATCAAGGGGGCTTGAAATATCTGACAGCAACGCTATTGCCACCTGGGAAACTATTGTCCTCCTTGCTCCTTGGATAGCCAATGCTAAGCTTTTCTTCTGGAATACATGGGAGTGAGTCGAGAAATTGGTGAGGGAAAGGGAAAAACATTTTGGCATCCCGCNAACACTAGGATTTTATCCCACCATTATGTNGCTTAAGGCAACCTTTCACCCAGATTCCTTACCCTTCCCCCCTCAGAAGCCCCAGAAAGATGGAGGGACCTTCCCAGAGTCAGAAGGGGCCAAGGACTTGGAGGGGGATGAAGGGGAGGATTGGGCTAAAATGATGAGGAGCACAAAGACAGCATAGAAACACGTACCAAAGAGGTTAAAACAAAAGTAAAAGTCACCCCATCGGTGCCTCCCATGCCATATACTCTGAAAGGTACAAGTCCTCTCCATTATGCCCCTGAAGTAGGTGACAGCAAGCTGTCACCCAGGGGCAGAGGGATGGGGACCCCACATATGCAGAAGCATATGCCACAAAGGCAGAAAAACAGGGAAGCCAGGAATGGGGCCATGGGAGCAGATGCTGACTTCTCAGATGTTCCCCATTAACCTGGCCCCAGGCCCTAATTGGCCACAGGAATGGTACCCATGGGGGGCCGAGTACCTCAAGGAGCCAGGCAAAGCAGTAGCTGAAGATGGAGTAAACTCCCCCTGGGCCCAGACTTTTTTTTTTTTTCTGGTTTTCTGAGACAGGATTTCTCTGTGTAGCTTTGGTGCCTTTCCTGGAACTCACTGGGTAGCCCAGGCTGGCCTCGAACTCATAGAGATCCTCCTGCCTCTGTCTTCAGAGTGCTGGGTTTAAAGGTGTGTGCCACCACCACCCAGCCTTGGCCCAGACACTCTTGCAGGATATTGCTTACAATCTCTGTGTCCCTAAGGATTGGATGGATCTAGCTAAAGCCGTCTCCTCCAGTACTCAGTATATCAAATGGACTGCCCATTACAAGGAGAAATGTAGATGGGCTATTCCCATCACCTATGGTATGTTAACAGGAACAGGTGATGGCTTTTCTACAGGGCTTCAGCAGGCCGTGGGTGGTCCAGGGCTGTACTGGGATCAGGTTCAACAGGTTCCTGGGCCAAGCTAGATGAGGGGCCCATGGGATCCCCCATAGCTGGGGTCAGGCAGAAGCCCAGTGAGACCTTGCCAGAGTTTATAGACAGGATCCAGCAGAGCCTTACTCGCAAGCTCCTGGCTGGGCCTCTCAGAGACCAGTTCACTAAAATTCTGGTCTGGGATGGGATAAACTCTAAATACCACGCCGCCTGTGCAGGGATGAGAGAAAATTCCATAAGTCAGTGGATTGGAGCCACTCAAGACCTGGGCACCCAATGCTCTCAGACCCAATAGCTAATCATGGCATTATAATCCCAGATGGCCGCTCTAACCAAGGCCTTCTCCCCAGGCCCTGGCAGCCCAGGAACAGGGGGCCACAAAACCTATAATCTATAAGAGGGACTTGCTTTAGATGTGGCCAGGAGGGGCACTTTAAGCAGGAATGTACTTTACTGCAGTTCCCCATTGGCCAACAGAAAATCCCAGGTCAACCTGGGAGAGCAAAGCTCCTCACCACCCTGTGCCCCAGATGTAGAAAAGGATATCATTTTTAAAAAAAAGGACTGTAGGTCAAAATTTGATGTAAATAAAAAACCTTTAAACTAGACCAGGGATATCCTCTAGCCCCATCAGCCAAAGGAGGAGTCCCCCTTCCAGGGTGCAGACTGGATCCTCAGGACCAGCCTAGATTAACTGGACAGTGCCTTTAACCCCGGGTCACTGCCCCAAGATGAGCATTGTCATAGATGGAAAAAGTTCCACTCTCTAGGGGACACAGGAGCTGACAGGATGGTAATCTGCCAGGAGGAGGTGCCCCCTCATTGGGATTTAACACCTGGGCCCTGAATACTGGGGGAGGGAGGAAACCCAATCTTTAGAGATGGCTAAGCTCCTTAAATGGGTTAGCCCAGATGGGGAACAGGGGAAGATATGCCCCCTGCTGACAGATAATCTCACTGCCAACCTCCTGGGACAGGACCTTTTCTCCCAGATGGAGGCAGTGATCACCACTGATCATTTGGCCTTCTGTGATAACATTGAGGAGGAGGGAGATGGCCCTACCAAAGGATGGGGAATAGAGTTCCACGAGGGGGAGGACCTCCCCTCTTACAGGGGGGCTGACCCCGAGAGGGCCTCTCAGATTTACCCCCAATCCTAGAGGCCACTGCCCCCCGGGTACCCCCTATTAGGTGGAAACCGGGCAACCCAGTATGAGTGGAGCAGTGGCCTCTTGTTAGACCTAANTTGGAGGTGCTTCATACCCTGGTTAAGGAACAAGTGGATCTTGGACATGTACGCCCTTCCATGAGTCCTTGGAAAACACTTGCATTTGTCATTAGAAAGGCTTCTAGAACCTGGCATATGCTGCAGGACCCAAGAAAAGTAAATTAGAGGATGNAATTGGTGGGTACCCCCTTAAGGTGTTTGCCCTGGGTCCCAGCCATATCTGCTGAGTACACCCTGTAGTAATTGATGTTAAGGACTGTTTCTTCTCTATTCCCCTCCATCCAGATGATTGTTCTAAATTTGCCTTCTCCATTCCTTCTCTTAATTTTTCCCAACATGATCAGTGATTTGAATGGACTNTGTTGCCTCAGGGAACAGCTAATAGCCCAGCTTTCTGACAATACCTAGCCACCCTTTTGGGGCCCTTCTTAAGGAGGGATAGGTCATTTGCCTATGTTTATATGGATGATATTATTTTGGGACATAAGGTCCCCTCTCACTTACAGGATCTGATACACCAGGTGCTAGAACAAATGCAGAGAGGGGGATTCACAGTAGCCCCCAATAAAGTTCAGAGGGTGGCACCCTTTAAGATTCTTGGTGCAGAGATTACTCTAACCTGGGCATGCCCACTTAAGCCCAAGTTGAACATTTCTACATCCTTGACTTTGACTCAGCTGCAAAGTATTCTGGGAGAAATCAATTGGTTATTGCCCTGGATTCCCATTTCCAAGGAGGACCTTGTACCCTTATTCTCCTTGCTAAAGAGAAAAATCCTCAGGATGTCATTGTCCTCACACTTGAACATTGGGCCATTCTCCTGCTGGTTCAGAAGACCCTCAATAAGGTCTGTCTGGGGAGGTATTCTGTTGATTTTCCCATCTCCCTCTGGTTATTCTCAAATGCAACCTAATCTCAGCAGTATTGATAAAAGAGGGAGAGCCTACAGAATGAGTCTACACCTCCTTGGGGGGAGTGCCACAAGTGTACTCTCAGGTTGATCAGCTCACAGATGCTGTAATCAGAGGTAGGACACAAGCCCAGAGACACTTTGGAGCTGACCCTCAATCTATTGTTTTCCCTTTTTGGATGGCTGGTGTGGAATGGCTTTCTAGAGCTAACACCTGGCTCGCCCTCTCCCTTGAGGGGTTCTTAGGGTCCCTTAGCTGCCATTATGGGCCTTCCTCATGGACAGTCATGCTCTGGATGCTCCTCCTAAAACTTCCTCAGCTGTTCCCATCAGAACTCATTCCAAGTGCCCTTCATGTATTCACCGAAGGGGTCCAAGCAGGCTTGGCCTTTGTCTTCTACAGAGATGATCAAGACTCCCCAGACCTGCAAGAGTTCCAACCTTTCCAGGGATCAGCACAATATAAAGAAATGTTGGCAATTGTCATGGCCCTTCAAAACATTCAGGGGCCTTTCAATCCATATTCTGACAGCCTACATATAGTAAATTTGCTACCACATTTGCCCCAGGCACACATTCGCCTGGATGCAAACCCTATCTTTCCATTAATGATGACCCTCAAGGGGTTGCTGGAGGGGAGGGAACATCCAATTCATGTGTCTCATATGAGAGGACACTCCAGGCTTCCAGGGTTTTNGGCTAGAGGAAACAGTTGGGTCGATGAGTTAGCCACCGGGGCCCAAATGCTTACATTACAGGAGGCCACTAGCCTACCCACCTTAATTGGAGGGGCTTACAGCATAAGTTCCCTCACATACCTGTCAAAGATTAAGAAAATAGTGCATACCTACAAGGCCTGCCAGCCCTTTTTCAAAGTGCCTCCCCTACAGACATCAGGCATCAACCCTGAAGCTAAATGTCCTTTGGCAAACTGATGCTACTCATTTCTCACCCTTTGACAAATTTAAGTACATTTTTGTTTCAAGAGGTACCTTTTTCAGGGGCCTGTTGGGCCACAGCTCACACGGGAGAAAAAACCCAAACACGCACATTCCCATTTCCTTCAATGTTTTGCTACCCTGGGCCTGCCNTCATGAATTAAAACAGATAATGGATCTTGCTTAACCAGCAGGGCCATGACAGAATTTTTTGAGCAATGGCATATAAAACGTACCACAGGAATTTCCTACAACCCTCAAGGGCAGGCAATCAATGAAAGAAACTGTCAATGCCTTAAAGAACAGCTTTTAAAACAAAATGGGGGAGTAACTCCCCATATTTAATTACATTAGGCCTTATTTACTATCAATATTTTAAATCTGCCCAAAGGAGCCAATGAAACCAGATTTCAAAAACATTGGGGTCAGTTAAACCCCAAGCCTCAGATTCAAGTGCAATGAAAGGATCTTTTAACATTTCAATGGAGAAGACTACCACTTGCTTACTATGGGAAGGGGATATGGCTGCATCTTCCCCATAGAAGAGACTCCAATCTGGCTCCCAGCCAGAAATCTAAAATTCCTTCCTACCCTCCTCCCCACAGAAGATGCCCAAAGCCAGACTGACNAACAAGGAGAAAAAATGCCTTTGGTGGGCTCAAATCGATTTTTAAACAAACAAACAAATAAAAAAAAAAGATAACTAATAATCAAGTCCAAGGGCTAATTGCCCTTGAGAAAGCCCTCTGTTCCTTGGCTCTTACAATAATGGTGCCCCCGGTAAAACTCCTGCTGGTGACTCTGGCGCTCCTCTAGGCAATGAACACAGCCACAAGAAACCCTCACCAACCTCAAAAGGTGACCTGGGCAGTGATCAGCTCTGGCAATGGAGAGATCCTCAACAGCACCATGCATGAGGCCATCCCTGGAGCCTGGTGGCCTACCTTTGCAGTCTGACAAGAGGCTCCTGGGACATTGGAGACTGGATATGTTCCTGACCCCCAGAGTCCGGGATGCTCCCACATATTATGTGGGAGCACAAATGACCATTACTGTGCTCAATGGAGCTGTAAACAAACTGGGACAGGATACTGGAAAGACAAAGGGATGACACCAAGGTCCAATGAATTCCTCAGACNCTTCTGCCATGTTGCTGGGCCCAATCTCCTTGGGGGGCCCAATAGTCCTAACAGCTCATTACTCTCCACTTATGATAGGCTCAACCCTGAGGACCCTCCCAAACATAAGGCAAACCTAAACCAAGGTGCCATAGGTGAACCTCATAAGAGGTGCCTTACGCCTGAACCTAAAAAATGGGAGCATAAAATAAAAAAGGGGGAGTCTGTGGGGACCTAAGAAGCCATGAGCCAGTAAAGATGGCACTGGGAGGAGGCAGGGAGGGAGGAACCCAAACTGTTTACAAAAAAATACGATTGGAGCTTCAAGTCAGAAGGGATGACGTCAACACACGATCCACCTCGTGGACAGCATTGTAGATAATATAGACCAAGTGTATGATTGGGTGACCTTTAAGCTGATTGGCTCAACAGGACATCCACCCCACCCCCAGCCTTGTTGTTTTATGCTTTAAAAGAGCTTGCTGATTCCTAATAAAGAAGTTCCTGCTTGATACAACTCCCCACCATGTCTGATTGTCTCCAGAAAAGGAGGCTGAGGAATGGGGGGGGGCACGCACTTACCTTTCCTCAGTTCTAGGTCATCCCTTCTTGGGGTACCTAAGTTCTTGGTGGGGCAGGCCTCCACAATGTATCAAAGTGTCCATTGAAGATCAGATGACAACTTGAACAAATCATATCTCTCTTTATACCATTGGAACTCAGGTTTTGGGTTTGGAGGAAAGCAACCTTACCTGCTCAGCCATTTCACTGGCCTGAAATACTAAGTTTCTAGTGCTGATTTTTTTCTATGTTAAGTAATTGTGTAAGTTAATTTATGTCCACATACTCATTTTATGCATAAATTCATTAAATATAGTCTTATGAAGAAAAGTTTGTCTCACACAAAGTTTCTATACATACATATACATATATATACATACATATATACATATATGTATGTATATATATGTATATGTATATATGCACATGCATATATATGTCAATATAAATCTGAGATTTTGGCTATAGAGATTGTTCAGTAGTTAAAAGTGCTTGCCACCAAGGCTGATGACCTGAGCTCAATTCTGAGAACCCACATGTTGCAAGGAGAGAAACAACTTCCAAAGGCTGTCTTCTGATACACATTTGCATTGCAGGAACACACACACACACACACACACACAGAACACACACACACACAGAGAGAGAGAGAGAGAGAGAGAGAGAGAGAGAGAGAGAGAGAGAGAGAATACAATCCACACANAAGAATATTAAATTAATTATCATAACTGTATTTCTTATGTTTAAGAATCTGGAAGAAATTTGAGTATGAGTAGACAGATAATGAATGTCATACCAAATTTATGAGTGGAAAACACAGTTCATAAGATGAAGAGTAGATTAGACACAGCAAAAAGAAAACACTACAAAGTATGACCACATACCAATAATAATCATCCACATTTTTATATACTGTAAATCTGTACTGGACACAACTGGTTCAGCAGTCTAATTGTATCTATATGACCATGGCNTACATAAGACACATGTTAGGTAGGTTTGGCTTCAGTGGGACTGAAACATTTTACTACAGTATTCGGTTTCCAAGTTTGAAGATAGTATGTATTGATGCATAAAGAACCCTGTGGTGGCTATTCAAGAAACTTAAAAATAAGATTTCCACATCCTCTAGTATTACTACTTCTATGCATATATCCAAAAGAATAGAATAGAATGATAATATTGATATTCATAGCAGGCACTATTGTCATAGTGGATAAATCTAGAACCCAGACAAGTATCTACTGAGGATTAAGAAGGTAAGAAAATGGGGTAGATATATGTAGAAATATTATGCAAAATATAAAAATGTAAGGAGTGAATGACTCTTGAGGACATGTGCTGAGTAAAGAATATTAGTCATAGAAAGACAAGTGCTATGTGGTTTCACTTACAAGAGGCACTCCAAGTGCTAAGCTCATAGCTACAGAAAGAATGGAAGTTGAGTAAGGTCAGAAGGAGAGGCGTCAGGAGAAGTTACTGTTGAGAAATACATACTGTCAGTTTTGTATGCTGTAAGTATCTGTGTGAACAGATANTAGTGATAGAGACAAAGTATTTTCAATATGTTTTTCACCACTGAACCATGATTAAAAACTGTCATGATGGTAAAGTTATATTACAATATCTTCCCACAATTAAAATTTGGAAAAAATTCAAAACACACAGTCTCCATCCCCTGTGCATCTAATGCTTAGTGGAGGTTCAGAGAAGAGATAAGCAAAGATAAGCAGTAGTTCTTTGGAGAAGCTAGTCTGGAAGCTTGGGATCTGATATTTGTCTGATCTATATGTCCTGGTATACTGTGTGAGTTTTTGTTTTATATTAAAGACTTTAATAAATGTTTTCTATGAACCTGTTTTTAATTACATGACACTGTAATTGCATGAAAATTTGTAAAGTTTTACTGTGGGAGAAGTAGGCTGATGAAAGATTTAAGATGAAAAGATGCTAAGTGATTGGTGTTTTATTATACAGGAAAAAGTTAAAAAGGCAATATTCTAGTGCAGTGTAGCACTGCATACCTATAATCCCAGCATTCCAGAGGTTCAAGCAGGAAAATTGTGCATTTTAGACCAGCCTGGGCTAAATGAGACTCTGTCTCAAAAACCAATCAACAAAATCAAAAGTGTGTGTGTGTGTGTGTGTGTGTGTGTGTGTGTGTGTGCATTTATCTATATGGCATCAATCATTTACCCTGGCATCAGATGAACTATGTCCATTTCCAAACAGTGAGCAGCTTACTAGACTTTTCAGTACTATAATTTCATTCTCATTAAAATGAAATCCTGGTAAATACCAAATACCAGATAAATACGTGGCATTGATTTGATTTCATTTCTATTCATATGCTCACAAATCTTGAGAAATATCTCATTTTTAAGTTTTAATTATTAATAATAGCTTCTAAATTTTTGATGAAGTTATTTACAGTATTAAAATAGGAAAAAATATTAACTGTATGTCACAGTAAATAAAGTATTTTTATTTCCAAATCCTTCTCTTCCTGGAGCTATTTTCCCAGAAATAAGCATTCATCTATAAAAACATTTTATTTGTTGAAAGGTCTACAATGAGTTGACAAATGCCTTAATAAATTTAATGATTAATTTTTATCTTAATACAAAATAAAGTGTATTTAAAAAAGAGTTGTGGAAGAGACTCTCAAACAAATAAGAAAGTAAAATTGAACAGTTTACTAGAGAAAACAATGTCATGTAGGATTAAATAAATCTCTTTTAAAATTGCTATGTAGACTTGAAATGATGCTGTGTCTTGTGGATAGCTGCAGAGGGAGGCAGAAGAGACAGAGTAATTTATAATAACATATTATCCAGTTTTTAAGTACTAGTAAATCATTGCCACCTGCTTCACTAGCTCAAGGGCTTATCTATACACATCAAATGTTTAGTAAACTCACAATAAATTTAATGCTGTCTTTAAAATTCAATTGTAAAGAGGTTAATATACTTCACATTTTAAAATATTCTGTCTTCAAAGTGTATTTTGAAAGTAGAAAATGCTGATTACTAAAGTCATAACTTATTAAAGAACATATTTGGAGAAAATTTTTAAAAGCTTTATTTCTGTCAAGAACTGTAAAGGGTATGAGATTTTTCTCTAACAGTTTGCCTGCTACCTTGATGCTGATGGAAGACATAATACTCTCTGTTGATCAGAGACCAAGCCCTTTATCACTCATGCTGCAGTGAGTAGTGTGAGCCCTCACTTGACTGTGTTTGTTCAGTCTTCAGACAAAGCCCTATGGTGCCTCAGTAAAGAATTCTATCAGCAGCTTCAGTTTAAATACTTGTGTTCATTCTTATTTAAGACCCTTTCTTAGAATTGGGAATACTGATTAAAGGGGTTGTCACATATACTCCATGTGTAAATACTTACTAAAAAGGTATGCATGCATATTCACTCCAAAACACATATACTCATTTTTCAAAAACCCAATGATAGTAGGCAAATGAAGATATACCATAATGAATACTCAGGAGGGAAATTTAATTGTTGAGCTGATAACATAACAGATACACTTATGTTCATTTAGGCAAGTGCTTAGAAAAATTGTTTAGAGAACTTCTGACCAGCTCTGACAAATAGAGTGGTAAATGGTCATCACTCTTGTCTTTGAAATAAGGAGATAGTTAAAAACTCAAAATCAAGTTTTCCTTTACTCCTAAAGAAAATGGACTTGCAAACAAAACCATCATCTCAAAATCAAGAGGGAAAGAGAGAAACACAGAGAGAAACAGAGAGACAGAGAGATAGAGGCAGAGAGACAGAGAGATAAGCAAACAAAGACAAACAGAGATAGACTGACTCTGAATATCAGTAATAGCAAAGATTGATCAGCTTTTATGAATAGAAACTTCTGGANTCACAATCTGGTGGACACACTGTGTAGTAAGTTAACTGGAATAATTGCTTAAAGCTGACTGCAGTATCAAAAGTGTGAGACCTGTTGACCAGTCAGTGGAACCCCATTTTTTTAAGATTTCTCCTTTAGTAACCTGAACAAGTTTTCAAGATGCCTATTTATGAAAGCTTCCTATGTTTTAGGCAGAAAAGAAAAAGAAAGGATTTTTAATTTGACTAGAGCAATCTCCTTAGAAAGGCCCCAAAGAAATTATTACAAAGCTTTAGGTAACAGGGTAAAAGGCAATTAGCCAATTCAGCCTCTTCTATATTTTTTTGAATATTATGAAATGTGTGTCAACCTCCTACAGGAGCATGCCTATCTTCTCTATATCTTTTCAGTTCAGTATATGTACTGCCAAAACAAGCACTTCTAGGTTTTCTACCTCACTTGGAAGAGGGAAAATACAATGTGAAATGCATTTGACATCAGTCTGTGGACCTACAAAAAGTGTGACATTTAATCAAGAGACCATGCAAGTTCTCATGTTTTACAACCCATCAACAGAATAGCTTAAAAACTATGATTCAATTTTATGCTGTATAGAAGAAGTCTATTTAAATATAAAGACACAGAAAANCAGTAATTGTACAGAGAAAACGTAACTGTAACATCAGTAAGAACTCAATATCAAGTAAGTTGATTTTAGGCAGAAGACTTCACAGCAAGGGAACTTATAAAAGAAGGATATTTTATGTCTAGTTCTCCAAAAGTGCATTGCAACCCTTAACATGTAGTGCCAAACCATGAAAAGACAGAGTAAACTAAAATGTACATTACTANGCAAAAGAAGCCACTGGAAGTAGCAACATGGTCCATGACACACCTGTATGACCCTCTGATAAGAGGAAGCAGTTGAGGACATGAAATCACTGGTGTGCAAGTCTTGGTGGAGGGGCGCATGGAGGAAAGAAAGAATGCACATGAGGATCAGGCAGTATTTGGGGGCAGTGAAAATATTCTGTGTGACATTATGATTAATACAAATCTTTATATAGTTTCTCTAAACTCACAAAATGTATAATACCTAGCAATAACATCAATGTACATCATGGGGCTTGATTACAATAGACTAATTTTAGATTAATGAAATGTAGCAAACATACCATTCTGGAGGAGATTGTTGATAGTGGAAGAGGCTTTTTAAATATGAGGCAGGAGGCACATGGGAAATTCACATATCTGTTTCTCAATTTTGCAGTAAACCTAAAACTACTCTTAAAAATGCTTTGAAAAAACAAGTAAAGTGGTAGGCCTTCACCAGGCAAAAGACTAGCAATTAGTTGTCTAGTTTTAAGTGGTCAGTCCTGAAAACATAGATATAAATAACATTATACAGCCTAAACAGGTTATATTTAGGAATATATGTATATATATATTATCCATATATTATATATAAATTTATAATATAATATGTTATATTATATAACAGAACACCCACATATATAATGCATATGTGTGTGTCTCTGTGTGTGTGTGTCTATGTGTATATGTATATAATGCAATACAATTAGTGAGAAAAGATACCATGAATTTGAAGGATAGTGGGAGTGGAATATGGGAGGCTTGGAAGGAGGAAAGGGAAGAGGGAAATACAATTATATGGTAATCTTAAACATAAAATTAAAAAACAAAACAAGTTAATTTGTCTTATATCGACAATGAAGAATTGAAATTGGNAATCTAAATCAAATTNCTACTTTAGAGCAAATGTATGAAAAGATCCAAGGGTAAATGTTAACAAATNCATAGAGTCTATATATAAAAATCTGAGGAACTCTAATGAAAGAAAGCAAATAAAATTTTAATAAATGTCAATTATCACTGGAAAGTATGATGTTTTACTTCCAATTTTTTCCCCTGAATGTATCAGTGAGCTTTCTGTCACTATGAACCACACCTGAGAAACTCAATGTAGAGAAAAGGGATTTGGCTTACAGCTGAAATCTCCAGTGAGTAAATGACTGACTTTGTTGCCTTGTGCCTGTGGTGAAGCAGCACAAGATAGTGAAATGTTGTGGGATAGAACAAATGGTTGCTCCAACCACTAACAGACAATTTCCAAACTAAAGTTTAATACTAACACATACCTNTCAATTATAAACCCTGGCATCACAATTGAGGAATATNACATGTGGGAAAATCTTTCTTTGAATTAAAAATTGAATTTGATAAAATGTCAAAATAAACATAAATATGCACAGATTGTTGTTTTAAATACTAATATAATAGAGTTCTGACACGGTCCCCTGAATCCTTCCACAAGGATTCATTTCCTTCTCTCCTCACTGAACCAAGAATCAGCCAGCTCCATCACAGCTCCATCACTCCTTATGATTATTTTCTATACCTCTTATCTTGAATTGTATTTTAATTTTGTGTCTGCAGTTTTGTTTCCTACAAAATCACAAATTCCTGGAGGACAGAGACATAATATTTTTATTTATTTTGCATCTTCAGTATTTAGCCTAATATAAGATTCATAAGAATGTTTTCTATCAATTCCCTAGTGTGAGATTTCTCCATCTTCATGTGGGCATTTAGTGCTATGAATTTTCCTCTCAACACTGCTTTCATTGTGTCCCATAAGTTTGGGTATGTTATACTTTCATTTTCATTGAATTCTAGGAAATCTTTGATTTCTTTCTTTATTTCTTCCTTGACCCATTGGCGATTCATTTGGGCATTATTCAGTTTCCATGAGATTGTAAGCTTTCTGTAATTTTTATTGTTGTTAAAATCTAACTTTAAGCCATGGTGGTCTGATAAAATACAGGTGGTTATTCCAATTTTTTTGTACCTATTGAGATTTGCTTTGTGACTGAGCATGTGGTCAATTTTAGAGAAAGTTCCATGGGGTGCTGAAAAGAAGGTGTGCCTGAACTGGCCTGATCCAGTGATCACATGGATGAATACCCTAACTGCCAGCATGGAGCCCTCATCCAGTGACTGATGGAGACAGATGTGGACACCTGGCGGATCTCCAGGAGCCCAATCGATGGGAGACAGGGGGCCCTCTGTGAGCAAGGGACTAAGAGATCATGATGGGAAGGTGGGCAGAGATGGCCAACCAAACTAGTGGAAACACATGAACTATGGACTCATGGCTGAGAAGCTCCCATGGGCCCTGATCCAAAGACAGATGGAAGCAGATGAGGAGATTCATGGCCGGGCACCAGGCAGAGCTCCAGGAGTTCAACTGATGGGAGAGAGGAGAGGTTCTATGAACAAGGGACATTGAGATCATGAAGCCAGCCACACTGGTGGAAATGCATGAACTGTGGACCAATATCTGTGGAGCCCGCCATGGTGCTGAACTGGGCTCTCTGGAAGCTTGAGACTGTTGTTTGGCTTGAAGTGTCTGAGGGCCTCCAGACGATGGGATCGGGATAGGTCCCTGGTGCAGGGGCTGACTTTTTGGAGCCCAGTGCCTGAGGTGGGACACCTTGCACAGTCTTGGNGCAGGGAGGAGGTTCTTGTCCTGCCTTGGCTGAGAGTGCCAGACTCTGGGGACTTACCATGGGAAACCTTGTTTTAGAAGAGGTGGGAATGGGGGTGGGTTGAAGGGGGGAGCTGGCGGGGCGGGAGGAGGGACTAGAGGGGGATCTGAGGTTGGTATGTAAAAGGAGTGGAAGATCTTTTTAATAAAAAAAAAGAATGTTTTCTAAAAGTTAACTAATTGAAATAAATGACTGTAAGAAAATACTCTGGTGTATTTTAATAGTTGGTTAGAAATTACAATAATTCTCAAAAATTCAGAATAAATACAAGGTAACACAGAACATATGGACGGCTGTTTGTGCTCTTCTTTACTCACTCATTCATTCATTCACTTACATTCAGTAAATGTCATCAATCAAAGATTTCCAGATGAAGGAAAACATCATTTTCAATTACATGTCATTTTCTTGTGTTCATTGAGAGAGTTAAATTTTATTTTGTAGTTCCNAGTTAGTGAGAGGTATATTCCTTAGAAGTCAAATACATGGTTCCATTCTCTTATTTGAATTTGTTTTAAATCTAGCAAAATAGTACTTGAGAGCCAAATTTTTAAAAATTACAAGTATTTTTGGCTCGGCAATTGTAGAGTATTTATCAAATTATTAGTCATTTCATAATCATTTTTATAAAAAGCATGTGATTTAAAAAGTAATAGAATTAGCAGGATATTTTTATAACCTTCTGAGGGTGCAATTATTTGATAATAGGCAAACATTAATTCCACTATTAATTTATAATCTACACATAATCCTCTGTTGTACTCAGATCTTTCATTTAATAGTAGAAAATGCATTACTATGTAATAGCACTGGATATGGGCCTCAATAGCTAAATTCTTTTAATGAGATTTGAAAATAGACTTTTTGTATTTATAGTATGAACATGAAGTAACAAAATAGACTTTTTAGGAAGCATAACAGAAATTTTGTAACAAAATTTGTGTTACCACTCAAAATAGTTACCTTCAACGCATTTTTTAACTTATTGTAAGAATGTTTGTGTCCCCAGATGTTTTTATTGTTGTTGTTTGCTTTTCCTCTGTCTTAGAACTCACTCTGTAGACCAGGCTATCCTCAAACTCAGAGATTTGCCTGCCTCTGCCTCCCTGGTGCTGGGATTAAAAGCATGAGCCTCTATGCCCAGATGTGTCCCTAACCATTTATTACAGCAATGATAGAGGTAAACTTGAAGATTAGAGCCAACAGGAAAGGTCATCAGTTCTATCTGGGATTCTGAGAANGACTACAGCAAGGAGGCAGCATTGGCTTTTGCTCTTACAGGGTAAGTAGATACTTTCCTATAAAGCTATGTAAATAATTCTTGAGAGAAGGTAAGTGGCCTTGGTTAATTATCAGTGTTCTGTCATGATTATTTAGGAAGAAAATCAGAAAACAAAAATAGAAAGGGCTGGACATATAAACACAGTGAAGGTGCCTCAAGATTTCACAAAAAAATTTCCTTCTTTTCATTGTATTAAAAATATTATTTTTTCTCACATAATATATCCTGATTACAGTTTATCCTCCATCTATTCCTCCAAGCTCTTTCCTATCTCCCCTCTAATCTAGACCCAGCCCATCTGTCTCTCATTAGAAAACAAACAGGATTATATGGTATAATAGTAAAATAAATAAAATATAGTACAATAAGATAAAACAAACACTAAATCATAATTGTATGAAACAACCAAATATAATGAAAAAGCCCAAAAGAAGGCATAGGAAACAGAAATCCATTCTTTTGCATACTCAGAAATCCCATTAAAAAACTAAACTGGAAGCCATAATACATATGCAGTAGAACTTTTAGAGTTAAAAGAGAGAAGAAAAGAGTATATAATAAAAATAAAAATAAGGAGCCCTGATATGACCTTCTGAGACAAGAAACCTCCAAAAACTGTCATTGAGTTTCATTTTCTGTTGGCCATATATTACTGGGAATGCAGCCTACCCTCAGGAGTGGTTTGTTTCCNTAGTTAGACTCCCTTGAACAAAAGCCAATTTTCATTTACCAGTCGTTATCNACTGGAGGTTGCTTATAGTTTAAGAATAGGGGTACATGTCCACTTCTCTTTTAAGCTTAACACCACGTTTGGTGCTGACCNTTACAGGCCCTGTGAATGCTCCCTCAGTCATTGTGAGTTCATATGTGTCAATCATATTGATTTAAAGTGCTTTGCTTCCTTGATGTCCTTCATCCCTTCCGGCTCTTACACACTTTTTGTCTTTTCTTCCCCAGGGTTCCCTGAGCCCTAAGGGGAAGAATTTGATGGAAATGTCTCATTTAGGATTGTTTCAAGGTCTCTCATTCTCTGAATAATGCTTGGTAGTGGATCTCTGTATTTGTTCCCATCTGCTAGAGGAGGAAGCTTCTTTGCTGATGGCGACCAAGCACTGATTTATAAGCATAGCAGAATGTCATTAGAAGTCATTTTATTTGCAATGTTTTGTTGTTGTTTGTTTTAGAACAATAGTATTTGGTTTTATTCTAGGTCCCTATCCAGTCTCAGGATCTTGCTCACCCAAGTAATGTGGAATAAGAGTTCCATCTAACAGAGTGGGCCTTCAGTCAATATTGGTGGATTACTGTCACAAATTCATGCCACCCTCGCACTAGCATATCTTGAAGGCAGGACACCTAACGCTGCCTCAGAGAGCCAGCCTCCAAGGCAGCACAGGGTTTGAAAGGAAGTCATGGCATTGATGAAGCTACTACTTTTCTATCTGAGGGTATTTTAGGGAAAAAAGACANTCACACACTCTCTTAATGGTTCTTTTCTTTATTCTCTCATGTTGTTCTTATCGTGTTGTTCTCTCTCACATTGTTCCTTTCTCTCCATTGCTTAAACACCCCAACAGAATCTTTTTGGCAATATAGGAGTCATAAAGGGGATACATACCAATTCTCAAGTGAATAATTATGGATAAAAACATGTCTCAGACAAGAGAAAGNCAAATCAAACTAACCCATGACTATGTAAACATTTTGAACTAATTAAAANTCATAAGTTNTAAATTCTCCTAAATTTCAGAGTTGCCCAGTGAGTGCTGGGTTTTGGACAAAGAAGTGCTAGGGGTGTCATAGATCCTCTAGTTCAGGCTCAGGTACTGTATCTCTTTCAGTATCTGCTCAGCTGGCACTTTCCATGATGCTTCTGACTCCATAATACTTAAATCTCAGAATATATTTTTCCACCCTATGTGTAACTCCTGACTATACAAGAAAACCTGTAGCTCTCATTTTGGGGCTACAGAGTCAAATCATTTTCCGTATCCTTGACAAGTCAGAATTTATTTTCATAAATTGAGGTTAGGAATGGGTACAAGGAATTAATCATTCACCAGCTAGCAATAATTGAGCTGTTTTGTACTTATGACCCTAGCTAATGTATCAGATAATTTAGTTATTTGTCCTTGTGGATTTTCTGGGATAGTTTAACTTAAAAAAATTTACCAAGGCCTCTTGTCTAATTTAAAACTATTTTGAAGCTTTGTTTCACCTAATGGTGCACAAGAAACCTGTGACTTCATTTCTCCACATTAAAATTAAAGGAATTTGAGCCAGCCTGGCTTCTGGATTCAAATATCTTCCTAAATCATAAATCTGAGCTGTGATCTAAAGCAGCTCCTAAGTAGGACTTATAGGCCTCATGGAAATCATAGGCCTTAGCTACATATCCTAGTATTTATTTTTACTCATCAAAACTGTGTCAATTAGACAATACAGTTTAAGGAAGAATCATCTTCCTGACAATCCACAGATATAAATGCCCAGTAAATCAGGATGTTCTCAGAAGATAAACATACTACAATACAGGCAGTGTGGGATTCCCCACATCCAAGAGACACCATGTCAAATGCCAGAGAAAAGATTGTAGCAGGAACATATAAAGAATCAAAAGATATTCTGAAGTATGTAGTCTCATGGATTTGCTTTAACAAGATTGATCCATCAGAGAGTTTCCTTCTAGTGGACTGACACCTTGAATTTCAATTGCCAACTGCTGTTCCTCTGACATGGCTACTGGCTACCAGGAGACACCATTGTTGATCAAATGGTTTATGATTGTGTTGGTATTTATTTTTCTCCTTTGTAGTGTTCAGAGTACATTCCTGTACTAAAGACTCTAGAACATAGTGATGAAGGCTCTATGTACTCACTTGCTCAACTTTTCCTTGTTCAGTGAATTGTCTTCAGCAATAATGCCTTGATGTAAGTTTGTGGAGAGCAACTTATACTCTTGGAAACAGTCTGGGTTTCTTAGGGGTTACTATGGGACCCTTTGGCCAAAATCTCAATTATACATATAACTCAATCCCAGGATTGGAAGCTTCATTTGGTGACAAGAAGTATCCAGTTGGGTCTCCATTTCTCTATTACTACTGGTGATTGCCTTTATAGATGTCTATATTTGAAGAAATTTTTCTGTATCAGGTTTTCATAATACTCATAATATGTCCCTTAATGGTAGCTGTCTTGCTTTTAATTCCTTCCCTCATCCTCTCTTCCCTGCCCCCCTTTGTTTTATTCTCACCATCCAGTCTCCCCACACCAAATTATAACTATCCATTCTATTTCCCTTCCTTGGGAGATCTAGCTATTTGCCCCTAGTCCCTTATTCTATACCTAACCTCTATGGTTCTATATATTGTAGCTTGGTTATCATTGACACAACAGGTAATATGAGCAAATACATACCATATTTGTTTTTCTGGGTCTGAGTTATTTTGCTAAGGATGATTTGTGTCTATTTCTATCAATTTAAGTGCAAATTTCATTTTTTGAACAGAGTAATACTCCATTGTGTAAATATACCACATTTTCATTATCCATTCTTCTGTCGAGGGATATCTGAGGTGTTTCCACTTCTGACTATTATGAAAAGAGAAGCAATGAAGATGTGGTAAGAGGAAGCATTTTTTTGCATATATACCTGAGTGGTATAGGTGGATCTTGAGGTAGATAAATTTCCATCTTCCTAAGGAACTGCCACACTGATTTCAATAATGGCTATAAGAGTTTGCACTTGCACCAGCAATGGAGGAGTGTTCCCCTTGCTCCACATCCTAGCCAGCATGAGCTCTTTCTTGTTTTACTGATCTTAGCCATTCTGATGTATATAAGATGAAATTTCAAAGTAGTTCTGATTTGCATTTTCCTGATGACTAAGGAGACTGAACATTTTTTAAAGGTTTCTCAGCCACTTTAGTTTCCTCTTTTGATAATTCTCTGTTTAGATGGGTACTCCACTTTTAAACTGGATTATTTCTTTTCTTAATATCTAGTTTCTCAAGTTCTTTATATATTTTAGATACTGGCCCTCTATCATATATGTAATTAGTAAATTTTTTTTTTCTCACTCAGTAGGTTGCTGCTTTGTTGAATGACAGTTTCCTTTGCTTGGCAGAATCTTCTCAATTTCATGAGGTCCTTTTACTTACTGTTGATCTTAGTGTCTTTGCTTATGATGTTCTTTTCAGAAAGCCATTTCCTGTGCCAATGAGTTCAAGGGTATTGCCCATCTTCTATTCTATCAGGTTCAGTGTATCTGGTATTATGCTGAGGCCTTAGATCCATCTGGAGTTGAGTTTTATGCAGAGTGGAAATATGAAACTATTTGGATTCTTCTACATGCAGTGGTCTAGCTTGATCAGGAGCATCTTACGTTGAATGTGGCTGTCTTCTTCTTTTGGTGTCTCTTTCTGGCTTATTTATAAAAAAAATCAGGTGTCCACAGGTGTGTGTATTTCTGTCTGGATCTTCAATTAGATTCCATTGATTGATACACATGTTTTTGTGCCAATACTATATAGTTTTGTAGTGCACCTTGAAATTTAGAATTCCTTGTGTTTTCTTGAGTTGAATACAGAAGTATATAAGTTTAGGATGTATATAGAAGTATCTTCTGTAGGGCTGAATTTGTAGATATATATTGTTTAAATTTGACTTTATCCCGGAATATTTTATTTTCTCTATCTACATTGATTGAAAGTTTTCCTGGATCCAGTAGTCTGGGTTCACTTCAGTTGTCTTTTGGAGTTTATAGCACATCATTACAGGCCCTTCTGTTTTTCAGACTCTCCGTTGAGAAGCCAGGTGTCATTCTAATAGGTCTGCCTTTGTATGTTACTTAATTTTTTCNCTTGCAGCTTTTAATATAGTCCCTTTGCTCTTTTCATTGAGTGATTTGATTATTAAGAGTCTGAGGGGAATTTCCTTTCTGTCCAGCCTATTTGGTGTTTTCTATGCTTCTTGTATCTTTATAGGCAACTTTAAGTTATGGAGAGTTTCATTAATTATTTTCTTGAAAATATTTTCTATGCTTTGACCTTAATTTCTTCTCCTTCCTCTATTTCTATAATTCTTAGATTTGGACTTTTGTTTTTATATTTCACTTACTTATTGAATTAGATAATTAATTTTCCCAGCCCAATTACCATTATCTCTCTTCCGAGTCCTTCCCCTCAAACTCCCCTATTAACTGCCTTGACATCCACTTCCCTTTTCTCTTAAGAGAAGGGCAGGCCTCCCATATATATCAGCCATCCATGCAATATCAAGTTCCAGTNAGGTTAGGAATCACCTGTCTTGTTAAGGCTGGACAAGGCAACCTAGTATGAGAAGAAGAGTCCCGCCGGGCGGTGGTGGCGCACGCCTTTAATCCCAGCACTCGGGAGGCAGAGGCAGGTGGATCTCTGTGAGTTCAAGGCCAGCCTGGGCTACCNAGTGAGTTCCAGGAAAGGCACAAAGCTACACAGAGAAACCCTGTCTCGAAAAAAAAGAAAAAAAAATGAGAAGAGTCCCAAAACAGGCAACAGAGTCAGAGATAGCTACTGCTCCACTGTTAGTAGTCTCACAAGAAGACCAAGCTACATAACTGTAACTCCTTCTGAGGGCTTAGGTCAGTTCCATGCAGGCCCTCTGGTTGGTGGTTCAGTCTCTTTCATCCTCTATCAGCTGAAGTTAGTTAATTCTATGGCTTTTTTTATAATGTCCTTAGCCCTTCTGGTTCCCATAATCCTTCCTCCCTCTCTTCCAAAGGATTCTCTGAGGTCTTTCTAATGTTTGGCTGTGAGTCTTTGCATCTGTTTTCATCAGTTGCTGTGTAAAGCCTCTCTGATGAAAATTGGGCTAGGTAAGGATCTATGAGTATAGCAGAATACCATTAGAAATCATTTCATTAACTTTTTCCCTATACTAGGTCTCTGAGCTGTCCAACCTCTGGATCCTGGCCCTCCAGGCACTGTCAGGTATGAGCTTCCTCTCATGTATGGGTCTCAAGCTGGACCAGTCATTACTTGGCCACTCTCATAATTTCTGTGCCACCGTTAACCCAGTGTATCTTATAGTCAGGGCAAATTGCAGATCAAAGGTTTTGTGGCTAGGTTGGGGTGCCAATCCCTCCACTGGTAGTCTTGCTTGGTTACAGGAGATGTCTGGTTCAGGCTCCTTGTCTCCCATTGCTAAGAGTCTTAGGTATGTCACCTTCATAAATTCCTGGGAATTTCTCTTTTACTAGGTTTCTAGCTCATTCCAGAGATCCCCTGACTCCAGTTGTCTTTCCCAGTACTCTCTTACTCTATCCTTCCAACACCTGCTGCCTCCTGTTCCCATGCCNACCTCACATCCACATCCTTCCCCCATCCATCTCTCCTGTATATTCTATTTTCTCTTCACAGAAAGATTCATATGTCCTCCATAGTTAGCTACTCTGAGTCTGTGGATTGCAGTATGCCTCTCCTTTACTTTGCAGCTAAGTGAGTATGTCCTGTGTTCATCTTTCTAGGCCTGGGTTACCTCACTCAGGATGATCTTTTTTTCTAGTTCTATTCATCTGCCTGCAAATTTTATGATGTCAGTTTTTTTTTAACAGCTGAGTAAAATTCCATTGTGTACATGTTCCACACTTTCTTTATCCATTCTTCAGGTGAGGGGCTTCTAGATTTTTTCCAGGTTAAGGTAATTATGAATAAAGCATCTATGAACATAATTGAATAAGTGCCCTTATGGTATGGTAGAGTGTCCTTTGGGTATATTCCCAAAAGTAGTATAACCGGATCTTGAGGTAGGTTGATTTCCAATTTTCTGAGAAACTGCCATATTGATTTCCAAAGTGGCTGCACAAATTTGCTCTCCTACCAGCAATCAGGAGTGTTCCCTGTGCTCCATGTCCTGTCCAGCATGAGCTATCACTTGTATTTTTGATCTTAGCCATTCTGACAGGTGTAGAATGGAATCTCTTTGATTTACATTTCCGTGGTGGCTAAGGATAATTAACATTTCTTTAAGTGCTTCTTGGCATTTGAGATTCTCTCCTTTCAGAATTCTGTTTAGATCTTTACCTCAGTTTTAATTCGATTATTTGTTGTATTAATGTCTAGTTTTTTGAGTTCTTTATATATTTTGAAAATCAGCTCTCTGTCAAATGTGAAGTTGATGAGATCATTCCACATTCTGTAGGCTGCCATTTTGTCCTTTAGATGGTATCTGTTGTCTTACAGATGCCTTTGAGCTTCATGAGATCCCATTTATTATTCATCTTAATGCTCTAGTGATTTGTGTTATGTTCAGGAAGTTGTCTCTTATGCCAATGAGTTCAAGGCTATTTCCCAATTTCTTTTCTATCATGCTTATTATCTTGTTTTATGTTGATGTCCTTGATCCACTTGGACTTCAGTTTTGTGCAGGGTGATAGATATGGATCTATTTGCAGTCTTCTACATAATGATGTCCAGTTAAACCAGCACCGTTTGTTGAAGATGCTTTCTTTTTTACATTGTACATTCCTGACTTCTTTTTTTTTAAATTAGGTATATATGTACATGGATTTACATCTGGATCTTTAATTCAGTTCCATTGATCAACTTGTGTTTTTATGCCAATACCATTTGGTTTTTACTATTATTGCTTTGTAGTAGAGTTTGAAATCAGGGATGGTGATTGTGGTAGTTTGAATGTAATTGGCCCCTACAATCTCATAGGGAGTGGCAGCATTAAGAGGTGTGGCTTTGTTGAAGTGGTTATGACCTTGTTAGAGGAATTGTGTCACTGTGTAAATGGGCTTTGAGATTTCCTATGCTGTTGATATTGCCCAGTGTCTCAGTTGAATTCCTGTTGCCTGCAAGATGTAGGACTTTCAGGTACTATTCCAATATAGAACATGCTCACTGCCATGTTCTCCATCACAATGAACTCCATCATAATGAACTGAACCTCTGAAACTGTAAGGAGCCACCCTAATTAAATGTTTTCTTTATAAGAGTTACCATGGTCATGCTGTCTCTTCCAAGCAATAAAAATTCTAACTAAGACTGAAGTTGATAACTAGAAATAGGGTACTATTGTGATAGACCTGGCCATGTTTTTGTTTGGAGGAATTTAGACTTTGGTACTTTGGGTTAGGAAAGAGGTGGAATGCTTTAAGCACTGCTTGATGGGCCATAATAGTAAGAGCATGGAAGACAGTGGTGCTGAATGTGATTTGATGAATCATGGGTACATGCTCAAGAGGTTATAGAGGAGAAGAATTGTAGTATGTTGCTTAGAGATCATTCTTGTGATATTTTGGTGAAGAAAGTGGCTGCTTTTGCCACTTGCCTGAAAAATTTGCCTGAGGTTAAAGTGAAGAGTTTTGGATTAATTCCATTGTCAGAGGAAATCTCAAAATAGCCTAGTATAGAATACACTCTGTTGTGTGGTTATTAATGGTAACTTTAATGAAGATTTATAGTAAAAGGAGCAAATTGAGAAGGGTACATTACATAATGTAAAATTTAAGGAGAAACAGAACATGAAAAAGTGGAATGGAGCTAAGTTCTGTATTCAAGGAGATAAACAGAAATAGAATAAAGGGAGTGGTGAACTCAGAGCAAGATTCCACCCAGCTAAGTTTCCAACTTGCAAATTAAAGAAAAGAATAGAGCTTGTTGTAGTGGTACATTCCTTTAATCCCAGCACTGGGAAGGCAGAGGTTGGTGGATCTCTGAGTTTGAGGCCAGCCTGGTCTACAGAGCAAATTCAGACAAACTTAGGCAGTGAAAGACTGAGAAATCTNATGAATATGTAATTGAATGAGGNGCCATGTTCCAGTTCCAGTCAGCATCAGAACTTGGCAGCTTCAGTCATGTGGTCCTGGCTTTAGAGATAAGGAAAGAAGAAAGAATTTATGGAATTTCCCTCAATGTCTAAAGAAAACTGCTGAGGCCAGGCATGTGTCAGGGATGTCCCTGAATNGAGGCCTGGTAGAGAGGTCATTGCTTGAAGCTTTGAAGTTGAAGCCTGGATTGTCTTGGAGAAACCCAAGATGTTAGAGTTGCCAGAGTCAGGAAGTACCTGCCAAGGAGAGTTGCTAAAGGGAGTAGAACCAGCCCAAGAGAAAGAAGTGTGTTGCAGTCAACAAAGATGAACAAAATTGGAGATCTGAGGAACATTTTGATGTAATACATGGAGATGCAGAGTTTGGAGTTTGCTCAGTTGGTTTTTGGTATTGCTTTAGTNCAGTATTTCCTCACTATGCCCGCTTCCCTGCATTTTGTAATGGTAATGTATATCTTGTGCCATTACATGTTGGAAGTATGTTATCTGCTTTTATGTTTTTATTTTTACAGGTGATTGCAGTTAAGATATTGCATGAATCTCAGAAGAGACTTTGAACTTTGGACTTTAAAACATTAGGGACTTTTGAAGTTGCACTAAATGCACTTTGCTTTATAATGTTGTTACAAGCTTTTGAGGCTCAAAAAGGGGAATGTGGTAGTTTGCATGTAATTCACCCCCATAATCTCATAGGAAGTGGTACTATTTGGAGGTGTGACTTTGTTGGAGTGGGTGTGGCCTTATTGAAGGAAGTGTGTCAGTGTGGGGATGGGCTTTGATGTTTTTTATGCTCAGGACACTGTCCAGCCAGTGTCTCAGTCAACTTCCTGTTGCCTACAAGATATAAGTCTCTCAGAAACCATCCCAGCACCATGTCTGCCTGCACACTGCCATACTCCTCATCATGGTGATAATGGACTGAACCTCTGAAACTGTAAGAAGCCACCCCATTTAAATGTTTCCTTTATATGAGTTGCAGTGGTCATGGTGTCTCTTGGCAGCAATAATAACCCTAACTAATACAGTATTGCCTCCAGAAGTTCTGTTATTGTACAGGATTGTTTTAGCTATCCTAGGTTTTGTTTTGCTTTTTTTTTTTCCATATGAAGTTGAGTACTGTTCTTTCAAGTTCTGTAAAAAAAAGAATGTGTTGGAATTTTGATGGGAATTAAGTTGAATCTGCAATTTACTTTTGGTAAGATGGCCATTTTTACTATGTTAATTCTACCAATCCATAAGATATCATTTCAACTTCTGATATCTTCTTCAGTTTCTTTCTTTAAAGGATTGAAATTCTTGCCATACAGGTCTTTTGCTAGCTGGGTTAGAATTACTCAAAGATATATTATTTGAGGCTATTGTGAAGGGTGTCATTTCCTTAATTTTTTTCTCAGCCCCTTTGTCATTTGTATATAGGAGGGCTACTTATTTTTTTGAGTTTATTTTATATCCAGCCACTTCACTAAAATGTGTTCATCATCTGTAGGAGTTCCCTGGCAGAATTTTCTGGGTCTCTTATGTACACTACCAGATCATTTACAAATAGCAATACTTTGATTTCTTTCTTTCTAATTTGTATCTCCTTGATGTACTTTAGTTGTCATATTGTTTTAGGTAAAACTTCAAGTACTATTTTGCAAAGATGTGAAGAGAGTGGACATCCTTGTCTTGTGATTGATTTTAGTAGAATTGCTTTAAGTTTCTCTCCTTTTAATTTGATGTTGGCTATTGACTTGCTGTATACTGCATTTAATATATTTAGGTATATTTCTTTTATGCCTGATCTCACCAAGACTTTTATAATGAAGAGATGTTGGATTTTGTCAANGGCTTTTTTAACATCTAATGAGATGATCATATGGTGTTTTTATTTCAGTTTGTTTATATTATGGATTACATTGACATTTTGTTGTTTGTTGAATCATCTCTGTGTCTCTGGGATGAAGCCTGATTGATTGTGGTGGATTGTAGCCAGGTTTCTCCAGTCTTGCCCAGGCCCTGTGGTCAGGACGAATCTCTCCCACCCTCTTCCCACAGCCTCTTGGTCACAAATAAACACACAGAGGCTTATATTTTTTCAAAGTATATGGCCTAATGGCTCAGGCTTCTCGCTAGCTAGAGTTAATTAATTAAATTAACCTATTTCTATAAATCTATACTTTGTCTTGTGGCCTGGTGTTTTTATATCTTGCTTCTCCTGGCAGTGGCTACCAGCGTCTGCCCCACTCTTCTCACTTTTCTCACTATCTCTCTTNGATTTTCCTGCCTGACTCCATACTGCCCTGCCATTGGCCAATGGAGTTTTATTTATCAACCAATCAGAGCAATACATATTCACAGAGTACAGAAAAATATCCCACAGCACTGGATGATCTTTTTGATGTGTTCTTGTATTCAGTTTGCAAATATTTCATTGAATATTTTTGCATCATTAATGTTCATAAGTAAAATTGGTCTATAATTCTCTTTTTTGTTTTTTGTGTGGTTTGGGTGTCAGGATAACTATAGCCTCATAAAATGAAGTTTTCAGTATTCCTCCTGTTTGTATTTTCTGGAATAATTTCAAGAGCATTGGTGCAGATTTAGTCTTTTCATAATTTCCCCAATATCCTGGATTTTTGTTTCAGGATTGTTTTACAAACATTTTCTTTGACTTATGTATTCATCTTTTTCTGCTGTGTCTTTAATATCTGACATTATTTCTTCTATCTTTTGTTCTGTTGGTAAATTTTGCCTCTGTGGATTATGTTCAAGTTCCTTAGTTCTTTCATTCCCAGATTTCCTCAGTTTGGATTTTCTTTATTTCCACTTTCAGATCTTGAACATTTTTATTCATTTCTTTTGAATGTTTGTGTTACCTGGATTTTTTAAAGGGCTTTATTCATTTCCTCTTTAAGGATCTCTATCATATTCATGAAGACCATTTTAAGGTTGTTCTCTGCTTCAGCTATGTTGCAATGCTCAGGGCCTACTGTGATATGCTACAAGGCTCTAGCAGAGACATACTGCCCTAACTGTAATTGACTGTGTTTTGACACTGATATTTAGGCATCTATGTTTAGTAAGATTAAAATTCTAGGTGCTGATTTTTNTCTTGTCTTTATTTAGTGGATGTTTTGTTCCTTGTTTTCTGTTTCATTTCTGGTTCTTAGGAGGTTGTGGTGGCTGATAGGAAGTATTTCTGAGATGCTGCTAGCTGGGGTCATTGCAGTTTCNAGGTAATATATGTTCTAAGGTACTGGAAACTGATATTTAGGAATGAGGATAGAATGGAGTNGAGGATGATAGGGCCCATAGGAGGAATGGAAACAGGATGTTTCATTAAGATCAACTTAGTCACCTGGGAATGGGAACAGAGACTAAGGAGAGGCTACATAGTTGGGCTTAGTCTTGGGGATTGGATATGGAGCAGAGGAGGAAAACTATGATCTGCCATTTGCCTATGTAACTTGCTGGACTACTTGCTTCTCTAGCAGGCTTGGCAGGTGGGTTCTCAGAGAAATGTTGCTAGATTTGGGCACTGTGATCAATGAGTTGTGGGGAAATGAAATGTTGGAGGGAAAGATCTGTATAATGCACTGGAGATGGGGGCATGAAAGGAGGTGACAATGCAGTAGATGGTCTGCTACAGAACTGAGGATGAAAATGGGGGATTGGATTTTGAGGAGAAGAGATAGATATGAAAATCTGTAGATAGTCTACCTGGTTCCATACTACCAGGGAATGCCTGCTGCAATTGGGGGCTGCAGTAAAAGCACTGAATGGAGGAGAGAAAGTTAGAAGGTAAAGATCTATAAGATCAACTGGAGACAGGGGTGGGAGGAAGGGAAGCTGAGGCATGTGGTCTTCTACAGACCTGGGATAAGACTGGGGGATTGGAGCTTGAGGAGCAGAGAGAGAGGTGAAGATTTGCAATTCTTTATAAACAAATTTTGAGTTACCTTTCCATATGCAGAGTAGCAGGATAAGATGTGCATTTGTTCATGTCAATTGTGTTCAGAATATGGTAGACAGATAATAGAAGTACAAGGCTGGAAGAAAAATCATTTAGGGCACAAGAGTGAGATTTATTATGACTACAAGTGAGGATTAATGTGAGAATGTGTTCACAAATGAAGAGTTGTTCCTTTCTTACATGAGACAGAGGTAGCGGTGTAGAGAGGGTGAAACCAAGATGTCTTAATTGTGGCACTGGGTGAATAGAGTTCAACTAACAAAAGAAAGGAGTTTAAGCTTGGGTCTTGTGAGCTTCATGAATGTGAGAATTCCACAGCTTGATCTCAGTGTAGAAGACTGATCAATCCTAATTATATAAACATATGAATGGGTAGGATAAAGATGACACAGAATACCATAAAATACATAGTTTAACACAGTATATAAAAGAATAATCAAGAGTAGTCTCTTATTTAGGTGCTGTGAAAAGATGCTATGACNACAGCAACTCTTAAATAGAAAAACATTAAAACATTTAATTGGGGCTGTCTTAAAGTTTCAGAGGATTAATTCATTATCATCATGGCAAGAGGCATGGCTGCATGAAGGCAGACATAGTGGACAGCTGGAGAGGTAGCGGAAAGTTTTACATCTTGATCCTCAGGCACAGGAAGTGAATTGTGTGCCACATTGGGCATAGCTTAGACATAGAAGACCTCAAAGCCCACCCACAGTGACATACTTCCTCTAACAAGGCAATACCTACTCCAACAAAGCCACAACTTTGAATACTGCCATTTCCTATGTGAAGCCATTTTCTTTCAAACTATCACAAATAGGTATTAAAAATGGATGAAATTTAAAAGCAAATGGATAGNCAGTAGGTAGAAGAAAACAGCACTATCTAAAAACTCAAGGGTATAAAAGCTCAAAAAAGTAGTGGAGAGAAGTGAAATTTCAGTAGTCACACTCCCTTCAATTTCAATAAGGTTTCAATTACCTCATATCAGCATTTTTGTATAATACAAAATAGATATTTCCAAATTAAAACATTGATAAGCTTTTAGGTGTTTGNTCCTGAGTAGCATGACAAACTCCTCTTCTCTCCATTCCCCTCTTCTCACATCCCCTACCCTCTTATCCTTTCCTTCTCTTCATCCTCCTTCTTCTTTTCCTCTCTAT
>LZPO01076782.1:0-18931 GCA_001675575.1 Neotoma lepida
CACACACACACACACATGCACACTCAATGTTGAGAAATCTAGTAGAAATCAGTTCATTGTGTGGGCAAGTTTAATATCACCAACAATAAATCATGCTGAATTCATGTGCCTGCTGATTTATTGCAATAAGTAGGACATTTCTCATCTGTAGTAATCTTTAGTAAAACCCAGAATTCAATCATAAGAAAATATTAGATAATCAAAGAAGGAAGTTTTTCTTCAAACACCTCAACTGAGTGTTTTCAAAAATGGAAGGTCACAATCAATGGGAAATCTTGAAAACTGTCACTGATCAGAGGTCAAAGAGAAATTATTCCTAAATTGTGTAAGGGCAAATTATTAAGCTGGATTGGATGCTAGGATTGAAAATAGACAATGGCAATGTGAAATGAAACAAAATAGCAAACTAAGAATTAAAATAGCAGTTCAATTATTATGTCATTGCACCTGCCTTCATAAAAATGACCTGGAATATAAACTATTGAAAATGGGAGGTGAAAGAGCTGGAAGACTAGAAATAACTGCTGTCACTATATTAAAAGTTTTCTAAAATTTTACATAGATCTCAAACATTCTAAAATAGAAATGTTTAAAAATGAAAAATATTGGTATAAGTGAATTATAAGTATTGCATTCTATGGGATTTATCTTTAAAGTCATAGCACTGTAAATATATTAATTAGAAATGTGAAGCATAAAGAGATATTTACATAGGCTCACTATCTCTTCAAGGAATATGCATATTAGTTGTAGAGGCATGGTTATTTGTTTTATATGGAAGTAGTCTGGCAAACATTTCAATCACGTGGTCAACAATACCTTCGTGAGACTCAGTACTGATTCATGTTGTCTCCTATGTGATGGGAAGCTATTTCAGAGCATAACACTTGGATGGGGTTATTTCCAAGTATATATAATATAAAGCTAACTGAATTCGAAATATCAGAAGAAACAAACAGACAAAAACAAATGAAAGGTTATTTTACACATATCTGAGCCCAAAACTTGAGGATGGAAGGAAGTCTTATAAATAACTATGACAATAGGGTCTGGAAAGACTGTAGTCAACTGGACAATGAATAACTTGCCTAAAAGATTTCAAATTCAAACAAAGAAGTTTGGTAAATCAAAGGAGACTCCAATAGAAACAATAGCTACAGATGATATTCATTGTGAACTTCCTCCATGTCAAGTGCTACAATGAAACATCCAGGGAGAGGTTATTACCATTATCTGGGAGACTCTTTTTATGACAGTCATCACTCTGAGCATCAGTCTATACCCCCAAATATAGAGCTATAACTATCTACCTCTTTGGATTGCTGTAAGGATTTAGAAACTGCATATACAGCAAACATACAGATATTGGTCACCATGTGAATACCATCTTCCTTCTTGTAAGCAAAAACTAAATAGAATAAGAACAACAATAAAATCCTCTTTCATATACTTGTAAATGAGTAAACTGTGATATAGAAATAGTCAAGTAATAATCTAAGGTTGTTTTTCTGATTAATGGCAAACCACTAACAAAACAAATCTTAATTACTACAGCCTTTTAACTTTTACTCTTTTTCACAGATATTACAATATCTTATGTGAAGAATGTTACAAGGACACTAAATTTTAAAAAGTGCTAAAATAAGATGGGCAATTTTCATAAAGAGCTTCTAATACAGAGAAAGTCATAAAGGAATACATAATATAAAGGCAACAATTAGTCTTCTGATACACTGAAAAATTTTTTCTTATAGAAATTAGAGAATGTCATTGAAGATAATGAATGTATTAATGAAGAATTACGATAGGATCAATTTCCTAATGTATACACAGAAAAGAAGCAGCAGTTATGTGTTGTTAGCTCACGGCTAACAAATTTTATGTGTGGAACATTTTCTCCATATTGCATCACAGTACAGTGATTGTGAAATATAAAATTTATTTGTCCTGCAGATATTACTAAATATGAACATTAACTACTAATATTGTGATATCAAGCTTAGACTCTTAGAGCATCATCAACTGTAACACCTGTGGTTTGTAGAGCAAAGTTGATTAAAAATTGTATTATCTATTATTGACTTAAAATGCCATTGACTTAAAATGCCCTGTTCAATAGCTACACTGAAGTTTTTCTTTTAAAACATCACCCTGTTGATTAAACCCTGGAGTTTGACCAGTCATAATCACAAGTATAATTCCTAAGTGGAGGCCAAATATCACAGGACAAAATAATTTTAACAAAAACTTTGCCAGGCAGTGGTGGCGCANGCCTTTAATCCCAGCACTCGGGAGGCAGAGGCAGGTGGATCTCTGTGAGTTCGAGGCCAGCCTGGGTGACCAAGTGAGTTCCAGGAAAGGCACCAAAGCTACACAGGCTACCAAAGGCTACAAAGCTACACAAACCCTATCTCGAAAAACAAACAACAACAACAACAACAACAAAACCAAAAATACCTTCCAAAACAGCAAACTTGAGCAAAGGCTACTACATCCTGACACAGACAAAAATACTTCATCAAGGAAGTCCAACAATAATTGCTTGTTTAACTTTAAAGTAACACTGATTGATAAATTGATAAATCATCTCATTTCTAGAGAAGTCTTAAACTAAATGTTTTTTGTTGTTATTTATGTTACTAATGAATGTGAAACGGGTTTAGTCTGATTCCATGAGCTACAAGGTTCTTGAGCTTGACTACAGTTGAAAGTATCAGCCTCCATAACATGGGAATTAATTATCTTTTATTTATTTCTAATCATAATACATCCTAGTAATACCCTGAATANAGAAAACAGTTGATTTTTCATTAGAACCAGGTCAAANTATAATTCATATAGAAATATTTCTCCACAGTGACCTATGTGTGTACTCAATTAGCACTACACTAAAATGCATTGTTTTAACAATCTTTTGAATAATGTTCAAATGTTACAAATGTATATATTTTATTTGGGTACCTGAAAGTACTTTGAGACAAATGCAATTGAGACCTATATAATTTATCAGCTTCCTAACATTAATCCATCTCTGTTTAAAACTTTCCAGTTATTTCAAAACCATCCTGTCACTCAGTAACTAGCTTTTGAGTGAATGAGTCAATCCAGGAATTGACAAAATCGCAGAACTTCCACTTTTTCTCCTAGAACAGATTTTCCATGTACTTAGCAAGAACAATTTTATGGTGTAGACTGAAGCAGGAAATAGTAAAAGATATTAGATGGTAAAAAGACACCCCAAGCTCATGAATCAGAAGAATTAATGTAAAATTTACATCTTGCTAACCTGTCTATGGGTTTTATTCAAGGCCTTATGAAAAAAACAAACTACAATGCCATTCTCATCAGACATAGAAAACAAACTGCAAAATTTGGTATAGAAGCACAAAAGACAAACTATTGTCAAAGAAATACTGATCAAAGTATTATGGGAAGTAGCATCAGACTTGATTTCAAATCATACTACAGAACCAGAGTAATAATAACAGTATTGTATTGGCACAAAGACAGACAATAGCCAATAGAGTTGAAGACTCAGATATAGACCCAAGCAAACTCAGTTACCTGATTTTTGACAGATTCTATACATATATACTGGAAAAATAACCACGCCTTCAACAATTTGTGTAGTAAAACTGCATTCAATATGCAGAAAAATGAAAAACAAAGAAACAAACTCTCCATGGACAATATTCAAGTACAGATGTGTAGACATCTTGACATGAAATTTGACACCTCAACACTGCTAGGGGAAAGTTCTGAAACTGCTCACTTCAACTTCTAAGCGATGACGAGAACTTCGGGAATAAGGCCTCAATAGCACTGGAGACAACTCCAACAATGACCAATAGACCTCATGAAACAAAAGGCATTCATATAGTAAAGGGAACTTTGATGTGACTGAGTAGACTCTCCACACATTGGAAGACATTCTTCACTATGTATTCATCCCACACACGATTAGTATCTAACTTATGCAGAGAATATGAAAGCATAAACATTGAGAAAATAATCAATCCAATTAAAAAATGAACTATGGATATGAACAGAAAAGAATTGTAGGTAATTTGTTTTCTCTCCCGTGTAGATCCTAGATTCAGTACTTTTGTTTTATGTGTTTCACTCGGAGCACAGGTGAAATTCCTTGAGCACTTGTGTCAGGGAATTAGAAAGGAGATGTTTTGGGAGAGAACTTACTAAACAATGGGAGGGGAGTAGACCTTAGGTGATTATAGTTGTGATGTGGAGTACTGGCAGGCACAAAGCTGAAAGGAACATGGGAGCCGTGGGAAATAAGGAAATGAAGATCAAAACCAAAATGAAGGGGCGATGAAAGTCATATGGAAGTCTACTTTCTCACAACTCAACCTACAAATTAACAAGAACAGGGATAATAAAACATATGTGGGGAAAAAGGGGGAAAATACCAGGGGTTAAAATGTTAACTAAGACAGATGTAAGGAAATGAGAGCACATAGAGGGTAGTGGATGTGTCAACCAAAACTAAAGACATATGAAAAATGGACATCAAACTTCAGTTCTAATAGTATTCCTCTACATTGGTGTACAACTTTGCTCCCCAAAGATATGGATTATTAAACGAAAGTTTCAAGGCCATGCAGAGGATACAACCCTGAGTTATTTATCACGGAGGCCCCAGAGGTTCCTAAAACAACATGAGATTTGACTATTGCCTTTGGTTACACACTATAACAACAAGGTAAGAACCTATTGCTGAAGACCCCAAATACTTCAGCTGTAGGGTAAGGAAGAAAGGAACATCCAATCGACCAGAAATCTTTATTCACACAGTCATGCTTTGGTAGTGTCAGAAGGTGGTGTACAGGCTGCTGAGGGGGAAAACTCATCAATTGTCTTGCACAACATTGGATGTTGTATGCTGCAATACCAATATATCAGGTAATATGGGTGTGTTGGTACAAGAGTAGCATGCTTGCCATGGGGTAGATAATCATTTTCTGATTGGATTTTGGGCCGGCTCCATAGGTGGGGATTTCATTCCTACTACTGTAATCTAGATCAAATGCCCATGGTTGGAGAGGTCATAGGTCTTATGGTAGAACCTACCATTTTAATTTTGTTACATGGTCATGTTTTCAATTTGTCTTGTAAACATTTGTGTTTAGTTTATACCTGCAGACCTGACTGCTCTCAACCATAGTCAGAGAAGCTTCCTTTTGCAGTGAGCAGCATTCAATAGATAGATGTATAATTTATCAAAACACTATGAATAAGGGAGCCCTAAAAAACAATAAAAGGTCATCTTAATGAACCACTACTGTCACTACCAAGGGTTAGAGAATATCCCAGAAGAAGCAGCAGAAGGGATTTAAGAGTTGAAAGATTGGGAGGATTGTATGAAATGCTGTCTTCTGGATAACACATCATAATTGAACACACAAACTTACAATAGCCATGGTTATCTGAAAAAGATATATATATGACCAAGGCAGAAAAATATTCCAGCACAAATGTGGCAGATTTTATCCAGGCTTCACGATTTACTGGGGAGCTATAGGCTGTGAATAATTATTGAGGGAGGGAAAAATCATTCTTATTTTTGAAGTTATAGTCACTTGTAGGTTTCCCATGCTCCAGTGGACAGTACTAAATGGATTTAGTGTGTTTTTCAAAAAGAAAGAAACATTAACTCAGAAGGCTTATTTTGGGGGAACATGGTTGTAGTTGGAGAGGGTAACAGTGGAGGGGTAAATATAGTATTTCATTGTATACATGCATGAAATTCTCAAAAAAGGAAAAAAATATACATAAAAGGGAGTTAAAACCAGTCTGCTGAATTCTAAAAATTTGTCCATAGCTATTAATGCCAAGGTCTTCTCAACAACCTTCAGGGCTTATAGTGGCTAGACACAGAACAAACTAAACCTAGCTTGGGTCTTGATTGTACTTTGTCTATGTATCTCCAGAGATATTGATAGTAGAGACTGAAAATTCCAAAAATTCTTGCTGTCTGTATCAAATTTTGCCATTTGGAGCATAAGTGGTTTTAAGGACAAGTAGGTAAGTGCAACGTTTAGACTCACAGTATGCTGATGAAATAAAGAGCACTATCAGACTAGATGGGAATATAAAGGATAAAAAGAACCTTTTATGTCTAATTTTATTTCAGAGACACTTTATTTAAACTGACACTAACATGATCACCTTTCACTTCTTGGTGAGTAGACAGAAAAATAAAATTCAATGAGTGAGTTTGCAAAAACTTCATAACATATTGGAGGAAGGAATCTGGTCACACAGGACAAAGCTGAGAATATTTTAAGATGATTCTTTTATTTAAAAAATAAAACTGGAGAGTGTGAAGTGCAGTTAGAGGGAGGGATTCTATATATGATAAAACATTTTGTTCCCCAGAAATCAGTTTATAGATATACTTATAACATACCTGAGATGTTATAATATTTTTTAAAATAGATATTGGACATAGCTTGGACTTGGTTTTCTAACTACCTTCCCTGTAGCCTGCTTGCAAAGGTCTATATGATTTTCAGTGTGGCTGATTATTCTGAATCAGTGGGTCTGCTCACTGTGAATTCTAAGTTTTTCCTGAATCAGTCTGTAATGCTCTGAGTAAAGGTAGAAAGCCTAAGCATTTTCAGCTTTCTATGATTAAAACGATGAATCGATACTCATTTATATTTAAAGAGTATATGGAAATTTAGCTTGCATTAATATTTATCCAACTCAAACTTTAATGTGCAAACTTCATATAAAATACTCAAAAGATAGTAAGATAGAGATAAAAGATTAGCTGCATTTGCATGGCCACAAAAACTTTGCAGAGAAGCTGTTTTACAAATATACCTGTGTTTGGATCCCCAGTACTCACATAAAAGCCAGGCACAACAATATTTGACAGTAATGCAAGTGTTTGTGAACAGAAAATGTTAGTTTTTGCTGGCCAGCATGCCCAAGTGAATCAGTGAGCTACACATTTATTCTGAGACACTATTTCAAAAAGTAACACAGGAAATGAAAGCCGTAGCAAGATACCTAGCTTCAACCTATGTTCTCCTTAAGCATGTGCTTCTGTAACACATGTATATGGCACAGGAACAGAAGATCATTCATATGCACCAGAAACACCTCCCCAACACATACAATAAATAAGGTTGAATATGATCAAGGAAGAAATCTGAAGTTTACCTCTGTTCTATACATGCATGAACATATACATATGCACATGCTCCTGTAATTAAATGCATGTGTGCACACAAATGTTAGCATGCACATGCATTCACAAAATAATTTGCATATGTGTAAGTTTTGATGTGTGTGTTTCCTCCTCTAATATAATGTTTTCATTTACGCAAATTTGAGATGATAATATCATGCGTTATAGTTAGAATATGATTTGTCCTCCATTGGATTTTGTATTTTAATATGTTTCCCAGAGAGAGGTGCTGTTTGGGAAACTTGTTAATCCTTAAAACAGTGGAGCTTCAGTGGTGTAAAATGGATCATTGTTATCAGGTTCTGAATTCTTTAGTGTGGCCCTACTTGTTAGGTGTTCCCAGCTACCTGACTACAGAGACAATGTGACCAGATGTCCTACTGTCTTGATGACACACTTTCTCTGCCATAATAGACCACATGCCATCAACTCTGGGCCAAGATAAATTCTTCAGTCCTTTATATTACATCTTTTCAGGTTGTTGTTGACAACAAAAAGAAACTAATTCATTGTTCTCCAGGGCAACTACATAGGCTGTACACACAAGGATCACCAATTTGGTAGAACATTTATTTTCTATAAAGCCAAGGTAGAAGATATCAATCAGCATTGCTTTTTCTCAGAGGTGTTTGTAAATGTCCTGCACTTACTTGAAACTGACTTTCACTTTAGGATCTCATCCCTTCTTCCCTCTCTTTCTGCACTCTTCTTTACTCTCTTTCTCTTTATTGCACCCTTCTCATTCTTTCATTCTCCACCCATTCTCTATAGTATCCTAATGAAACATGTTACCTCACATTACTGATAGAAGTGAATATAAATTCTTTCTGGTAACATTTTGACAGTGATAAGACTGAAAAATTAGTGCCTTGCAATTGGGTGCCACTATGAACTAAATCAGTGTTGTATATATGTGCCTTAATTTTGTGGACAACAGCTAAATGAGCAGGTGTTCCTTGATATCAAACAAAAGGTACAAGAAAGAATGAAATAAGTTGAAAAATTTGCTAAATATGTTTCCAATGTATGTATATGAATGAAAAAAACAATGAACTGCTTGTGTTCCTAAGTGTGGCAATAAATGAGATGGAGAAAGAGAGAGACAGAGACAAAGAGAGAAAGAGGGAGGAGGAAGCAAGGAGGGAAAGGATGTGAAGGAGAAAAAAACAAAGAACAGTATGAAGAGACAGAGAAAGGAAGTCTACCTCTGTGAATTGGCATTGATCAAGCCATTCAGGAGGAACATGGTGGCTCTGATAACTGAGCAGATTCTAGCATAGTAAGTGGCTAAGTGCACATGATTCCTCTTTCCCCAACTTCATGGAGAGTGTTTGGATGTGAAGCAACCATGCTCTGACTCTGGCAAGATGAAGACAGTCAAGATCAAGCAGCTTGGGGGCAATAAGCACCAGTCTACGTGAGAAGCCACTTCCTAAGGAAACGAGAGAAGCGCAAGCAACAAGCTTCATAACAACACTGGATTAACAGCCTCTTCTTCAAGGCTTGCATCAGAACAGATGTGGTGCTCATTAAATTTGGGGCAGAGAGTCAGGCAATCACTCTTCAATCCAAGCAGAAATGTGCCAGGACAGTTTTTTGCCCAGCAGTCTAGAGTAGAAGAGGATTGTATACCAAGACCAGGCAGCTGGATTTCCGTGAGTAATTAAACATGGGGTCCTGATAGTTCTCTGCCTAATTATGTCCTGATTTTGTTACAGTCACCACTGTGGGTTGGGATGTTTAGAAATGACAAAAATTAGCCAACTGAACTTCCTTCTTGATTTAAAAGAGGAAAAGAAGCATCAGTGAAGGTAAGTTAAAAATACTGTACTGGTGGTCTTTCAAGCCAAGATACAGTCATTAATGATTCTGGAAAACAAATTGACATAGATAGTACCTGTGAGAGGACCATTACAGATTGCAAATGAAGGGATATATTTGGAGCCAAGAGGTGACCTACCTGTGAGTACAAGATATGTTCCTTCCATGGGGGTTTTTGAACTGTGCAATAATGATTCTTGATTTGATTTCATAGTTATTCTTAGTAACAAAATAATACTCTATAGCAATTCTCTATTGTTCTACAATCAATAAACTTTGAAGGTAAGTATGCCAGAANAAATACTGATACTTCAAACTGATATCAATCTCTGTCTACATTAGCATTATCTTATGCTTCACCTATATTTCTAACAATTATTTAGAGTGATACTTGAGGCAAATCTGATAGACAACCTTGGTCATACAATTTACTCCCTACCAAAGAATATTCTCTCAGTTTCTGAAGGCCAGTCAATTCTCAATGGAACATTATCTCATATATTCTGAGCCCAAGTGTGCAAAAGGCAAATGTTCTTAAGCTTCACCGTGGAGTTCAGACATGCCTGGATCTCCCCATGGAGGAAGTGCTTTCCTCCCATTTCACCTCTGTTCTGTCTCTCAGTTCTTAGAGCAATATGTAGGCCACCTACATACACATATGCAAACTGCTGATATTAAATCAAATAGAAGTGCTTTGCCTATATTACATGGTTGACTGCTATGATATTAAAATTTATGGAAAGCATTGTTTTATGTGAACTATTCAAGCAATAACAAAATAATATAGATATATCCAGTGCTAAATACAGGAAAATGAAGGTTNGGTTAGTAATTTGATGATATCTAAGAATGAGTTTTCTAAAAAATTTCATCTTCGCTTTGAGAAATTCTGATTATTATTAATAATTGACTCATTTTAGCAAAAAATATAACTAATACAAATACATTTAATATTTAATTCAGTTGCATAAACTGAAAATAACAAATATGAATGGAACTCAACTATTTATGGCAAGAAATGCTACTGAGGACATAATCTAATCACTATTTAAGAAAAATGTATTATTTTAAATATATTGGAATCTCATATAAATGACACTGTAGAGAGTGATGGGCCATTAAACTCACATGATACTTCTTCCCAGATCATATTTGAAAGGCCATTAATTTGGCAATAGGAGGACATACAGAGATTTGGAGGGAGTCAATATGAGAGGGGCTTAAGGGATGAAGTGGAAGGGGGTAGTTATATAATTATATTTTACTTAATAATGTAAAATAAAAGAAGTTTAACTTAAAAGAATAGAATGTGATGATCTAAAATTTTAGAGGAAAATCTTGTAGAATTATTTTTGGAAACAAAGGCAAAAAGAAGCCAACAACAAAAGACAGGCCATGGCTATATAGAAAGTATTTCTAAGCTGGGCATGGAGTCTCATCCCTTTATCCCGGCACTTGGGAAGCAGAGGTGGGAAGATCTTTGAGTTTGAGGCCACCCTGGCCTACAAAGCAAGTTCCAGAACAGCAGGGCTGAGAAACTCTGTCTTGAAAAACAAAACAAAACAAACAAACAAACAAAAAACTCAAAAACCAAAAACAAACATACAAATGATTTCTAGAGACACCAAGGTCAGGAAAGTCAGCATACAACAAAATATTGGGTACCAGTGATACAAAAGCCCAAGATGGCGCTTAATAAATGACTTAAATTTTATTAAGGTAAGAGGAATAATTACAGATTTTAGGTTTAGGAATGTCATAGTGATTTTACAAGATTAATAAAGAAGGTAATTTTACAAATGATTTTTGATAAGGATCATTGATAAGGAGAAGACAGATGAGTAGAATGATGATATTAGGATATGGTGGAGTCCAGCAAATTATTTTAAAACTTATGTCTTTGAGGTGAATTCTTCAGTACTTAAAGAAGTCTAACTTCCTGCTCTAAGGCATAATTAAATCCTAATTTACTATATATTTACTTATTGAATATTTATATTCTTTTTTCTCAGTTTTTTTATTAAAAGATTTTCTGTTTATTTTACATACCAACCACGGAACCACCTCTCCTCCCTCCTCCCGCCCCCCAGCCTTGCCCGTCAACCCCCCCCATCCCACCTCTTCCAACACAAGGTCTCCCATGGAAAGTCCCCAGAGCCTGGTACTTTCACTTGAGGCAGGTCCAAGACCCTCCTCCCTGTGCCTAGGCTGCACCAGGTGTCCCACCNGTACTTGCACTTGAGGCAGGTCCAAGACCCTTCTCCCTGTGCCTAGGCTGCACCAGGTGTCCTAACATACGGATTGCACTCCAAAAAAAAACCCAGCTCATGCACTAGGGATGGATCCTGATCCCATTGCCTGGGGGCCCTCTAAACTGTTCATGCTAAACCACTGTCAGGAGTATCCAGAGGGTCCAGTCTAGCACCATGGGGGCTCCACTCCTGTTGGTCCACAGTTCATATGTTTCCACTAGTTTGGCTGGCCATCTCAGTACATTTTCCAGTCATGTTCTCCATGTCCCTTGCTCATACAATTTTTCCTCTCTCACAACAACTGGACTCCTGGAGCTCTGGTTGGCGCCCTGTTGTGGATGTCTGCATCTGTTTCCATCTGTCTCTGGGAGAAGGCTCCTGAGGGCTCCTCAGCTATTGGTCGACAGTTATGCACTGCGTCTCCACTAGTTTGGCTGGCCATCTTTGTATACCTTCCCATCATGATCCCGTTGTCCCTTGCTTACTAGAAGCCCCCTCTCTCTTCTATCAACTGGACTCACTCATAAGTGGATACTAGATGTAAAGAAAAGGACAACCAGACTGTAATCCACAGCTCCGCGGAGGACCCTAGGAAGGATGCATAGACTTCCCAGAGAGGGAGAACTGGATGAAATCCACATGGGCAGACTCTAGGTGAGGGGGAGGAATGGAGAGCAACAAGATGGAGGATGTGAGCATAGGGGAACGGGAGGTTCGAGTAGGAACAGAGACACAGTAAGAGAGCAAGGAAAGAGATACCATGATAAATGAAGACATCATGGGAATAGGGAGAAACAGAATGCTAGGGAGGTTCCCAGGAATCCGCAAGGATGACCCCACCTTAGATTACTGGAAGTAATCGAGAGGGAGCCTGAACTGGCATACTCCAGTGAGTATTCACATAGATGAATACCCTGTCAACACAGAGCCCTGATCCAGAGACTGATGGAGGCAGATGCGGAGATCCATGGCCGGCACCAGGCCAAGCTCCAGGAATATTTATATTCTTTAAGTGTATATATGCTACTCTACACACAATACTATATTGTGATGTGTTAAAAATGATTATGTGAACTTTCATGATAACTACATGAACATAATCAACATTTTGCCTTTGTTTTTGTTACATGTATTACTTTCCTAATTGTTTTAATTATTTAGTTACTTATTTTTCATAGATTGAGCCTGTCTCCTGATGCAATGTAATTTGGTGCATCATAGCTTGGAATATATTTGTGCCACAGTGGATATTTGAAAATGTCTGGAAACATTATTGATTTTCCTCATGAGGAGAGATGTTGCTGGCATTTGATGGGTGATGTCCAGTGACTCATCTCTGCATCCTATAGAGGCAGGAAACCTCAAATACTTATAGAAAACTATGTGGCCCCAAAGGTCAGCAATGCTGAGACTGAAAACCCCTGATATAATGTATGTGGTATAATAAAGAATAAGGCATGTACTAGAAAAATAATATTATTATCAATTTTAATGTAAAATGTGTGTGTCATGAGAAGATCCACTAATGTTCTGTAGGTAAAAATCTGTATCTCCTGTCTTACTGGTGTAATTATGGAATCATCTGTAATTAATTGTAATTATCAATCTTGAATCGAGAACACAATTATAGCATACACGTTATGTATTTTCCCTTTAGTCTTAACACATTTGAATAACTTGACCAAACATCAATGGAATTTTCTTAGAAAAAAAGCTATCTGCCTCAATTGAAGCAGATTCAATTGACAAGGTGCCATATAGCAACAGGTTGATATGATTTTATTTGTAAGCACATAGAATATAATTATACCAGTGTGAAATGTGTTAGGAACACACAAAAATCTTTGCTAATAATAATGAGCCACATGTACAAATTTTCACCCTCAGATTCCTTGCTGTATCTTTGTAAGAGTGTTACTTTAAATAAGAAATATTTCTGTATCATGTATCAAAGATGATTTGGATACTTCATACATACTAGAATTAAATTTTGCTTTATGCCTTATAAATGAAAAAATGACCTAGTTTTTGCATGCATCAAATCTATCTACACACATTTCTGAGGCCTGTGCATGTAGACTATCTCATTTGATAGAGTTCAATGATGCCTCACTACAAACTTCAGTGAGCAGGACATCACACTTCTTAACTAATAACCATATGTCCCCACATGTCAACAGTGCTGAGACTGAGAGTCCCTGCTTTAATGTGTGTAGTTTAGTAATGAGTCATTCCTTAGTACCTAAGACCCCTCCTTCATTTCCTCTCCTAGAAAGAGGAATGACAGGAGACAAGTTAGAAGAATTCACTTTGGTAACTAACTGGATGTAAGTAGTGAGTGGAAGAAGCATAGGTCTGGGTGATGCCTAGGTATCTCATTTGGGCATCTGAATTGAAGCATTTCACTTGTCCTGACAAAAGCAAAGGCAGGATGATGCATAAATAATTCTAATCCAGTCCTCAACAGAATCTGCAGACTGCAGTGGTTCTCAACCTTCCTAATGCTGAGACCTTTCAATACAGTTACTCATGTTGTGATGATCCCCAACAGTAAAATTGCTTTCTTTGCTACTTCATACCTGTAGTTTTGCTACTGTTCTGTTATGAATTATAATGCAAATAGTTGATATTCAGAATGGTCTCAGGGGACCCCTGTGAAAAGATCATTTGAACCAGGAGGAGTCATGATCCACAGNTTGAGAAATCTGGATTGGAGTCTTTATTCTGTATCACTGTAGTGATATATTGTGTACTCTAATAAACTTGCCTGGGGATCGGAGGGCAGAGCCAGCCACTAGATTGGACATAGAAGCCAGACAGTGGTGGCACACATCCTTAATCCTATCAGGAGGCACAGATCCATCTAGATCTCTGTGAGTTCAAGGCCACACTGGAAACACACACACCTTTAATCTCAGGAAGTAACAGCAGGGCAGAGAAAAGTATATAAGGCATGAGGAAACAGGAGCTAATTGAGACTCTTTCAGGTGAGGACTCAGAGGCTTTCAGTCTGAGGATTCATGGAAACAGGATGGGCTGAGGAGTTGGCGAGGTGAGGTTGGCTGTGGCTTGCTCTGCTTCTCTGATCTTTCAGCTTTCACCCCAATATCTGGCTCTGGGTTTGTTTGTTTTTTTTTTATTATTATTATAAAACCATCTAGGATTCGAACAACATATCACCACCCTTTCAAGCTGGCCCCAGAAAGAGAGAAAAGAAGGGGAAGAATGCAGGGTGCTGAAAACTGAAATGTGAAAACTGCAAAAGAAATGGCACTCTGTTCAACCCAAATGCCCAGCTGCTAAAAGAAACTTCCTTTGCTATTGTGCTCAGCCTTTTTAGTTGCCTGCACATCTCCTCAGCAAATGCTCTGTAACTTTGCAAACTGTCTAAATTATTGTACTTGCTTTACAAATGTCCCCTGTCAGCTTATATATTTGAATAACTACTCCCAATATGGCGGTATTCTTAGAGGAGGTTTGGGAACCTTTGAGATATGAAACCTTCCTAGAGGCAGCAGTTCACTGAGGGCATGCTTTGGGAGTTTACAGCCTCACTCACTTCCTGTTCTTTCTCTCTGTTTCCACCTGTGGTCAAGTTGCAATCTCTCAAAGTTCTGCTACAAGTGACCGGCTGCCATGCTCACTCAGCCCCATTAGGACTCTCTCTGAAATCATGAGCCAAAATCAACTCCCTCTTCTATTAATCAGATGTAGTCATGGTGAGTTTTTTGTTTTGTTTTGTTTTGTTTTTTGTTTGTTTGTTTGTTTGTTTTCAAGCAAAAAATAACACAGACATCATGACTAAATTTTTTTTTTCCTTTTCCTTTAAGACATTTTCAGGACTCAGCTTTACAAAACGACTATTTTCCAACTGCTAACACCATGGTAGAAAACAATGTTGAGGTTGACACTTGCCTTTACTCTGTAAATGGGCATCACACATCTTTCAAGTCATGACTGTCTATGTCGTTTATACTTATGCCTATATCCAACTATCTATATGGAGAGAGAACAATAAAAAGGACAAGTTCACTTTTATAAATATCAACATTCAAAACTAACTTTAGAGCCCCACTTGTGTAAAATCGTTTGATTACTCTCTTTGTAATATCCTGAAATTCCTTACTGAAATCTTTTGGAAGCAGTTGCTGGCCATCAGTGAAGGACCCAGTGTTCCACTTCTCATCACTTTCACATTGTCTTAGGTATTTGCTATCATTCAGGCTTGTATTGTAGGAATTTACCAGTGTCTTCCACTATCACCATATCCGTGCTTCCTTGTAACAAATGTACCATTGCACATCTCCATCATCCGTCCTGAAAACAACACTAAAAAAGAGGCTCTCTTATTGTTAGTATGTAAAGTGTTTATTGTGGGTTTTTACACAGGTTTTATTATCTGATGTGTCAGAGACTCATTTATGAAATAAATAGAGGCATGGGTGAGGGGAGATAGGAGCCTGGCAAAATTTTTAAAGAAAGTAGAAATGTGCCAGCAAATTATCTTTCATTGGAGCAGCATTGTATAATTGTTATACAAAGCAATTCTGCCAAGGTGATACTGGTCCCTTTCGGGTCCCTTCAACCCCAGAGGCCNTTTTATATATAACACATCATATTTCTCCCCAGGAATGTCCTAATGGCCTTCTGAGTCCCTGTTACTAAAATCCAGGCCCCATTTCTGCAGTGACACATACAAATGCAAATGGAACATTATACTTTCAAATCTAGCGACAATGTGACAAACAAAATCAGTCACATCCCTGAGCAGTTTGCCACAGTCAACTCCCATCTCATGTAACTGTCTTATGCCTCAATTTGCTCACTGAGCAATAGCAACATATTCATTTTGAAAATGCCTAAATAAAGTGAAATGGAGTCATCCAGCCAAGACTGAGAGACAAGCAAAACATGTTGCAGAGGTTTCATTGCATTTGAATCTGTAGATTTCTGGGGATTCCTTCACTCCAACTCAGTTTCAACACCCCTGATGCTTCATTTCAAATAATCATTACGAGGGCTCCTAGATACACTATAGGAGATGAAGCAACATCTTTTTCTTCTATTCATTGCATATCAACAGCAATTTTGGGGGTTGATGAGAAAAATGATTGAAGACATTGTCAAATATCCTATATAGAGAAAGTGANTTATCCTGAGCCCTGAAATTAAACTTAAAATAAATATCAACTCCCCTCTCCATTTTTTGTTTCCTATTTCATATCACCTGTATCTTGCTAAATTCCTCTCTTGCACCCCCCAACCTGTGGTCCCTTCATATAGACAGGGAGGGCACTCCAACTGTGGAGTAAACAAGTCAACATAGAAGAAGAGGGAAGGAAGAGAGAATAATAATAGCAGAGTGGTTTGATAAGCTCTCACAAAATCAGATTATCTTGTATATATGTATGAATATATTTATGTGTATGTATATGCATTATGTATTGGACTAGGGTATTCCAGGTATTATGTTTTAGAACTAAATATGACCATGATACTTGAATTATGTGTCTTCATTTTAAAATTATGACATTTAATTAGATCATAACAGTGCAAAATAATTTACTATTATCAACAAGTAATTATAAGCATGCAAATCTTTCCAATCGTATAAACCTGTACCTTTTGATTATTTCTGCATTTTACTTTCACTAACTTTAGTTTGATATTTTGGGTACCACAAGTACTAAGACTAAAATACTTACATTTTCAATTCCTTTCCATCAAAACATGAGGAGTTGAAAGAGGGAGCATGTGCCTACCTCCTGGAGGCTTGAGCANACATTCAAATTGCTTTGTAGACTTTTTTTTATTAATCATACCTCCAATATAACTGAGAAGGCCTAGCAACTCCTGGATAGAAGAAAATTATAGGCTAATAGTTTAAGTCACTTCTATACATTGTTGATGATCAAATAGTGACACAATCAATTGTACAACTGGAATTCTACTCAGAACACTGTGTAGGAGGCATGGCACTCCAAATCAATTTCCTGTAACTCCCCTCACAGGCCATGTGCACAGTTCTCAAAGTCACATCTAAGCCATCAGCCACTAAATGAATTATTGTTCATGCCTACCTAGCATTGGGGATTTTTTTTCTCCTAACTCTAGTCTTATCTGTTCTATTTGTATGCTTTGCTTAATCATAACTTAATCTTAAAATTTCTACACATCCTGCCTATATGAAATTTACATTTACACAATTCCATCAAAATGATTTGTAACCACTGGTTACAAACAATGGTATATTAGAGGCATAAGTAGGTGCCGAAAGCTAATATAAATAGTAATTCCATAAGATTTCAAAATGTGCATGAATTTAGAACCATTGTCCATTTCACATGTACATGGTGTCTTCATCTAAAATGAATGTGATAAGTAGAACCATTGAGTCAATAACTTTTTAAAAGATTTTTAAAATTTTGTTTGTTAGGTAAGCAGTGTTCTCTCTGCATGTTGGGCTACATGCCAAAAGAGGNCATCAGATCTCATTATAGATGGTTGTGAGTCACCATGTTGCTGGAAAGTGAACTTAGGACCTGTGAAAGAGCAGTCAATATTCTTAACCTCTGAGCCATCTCTACAGCCCGAGTTTATAACGTTTAAGATGTCTGCCCACAGGAATCACGTACTGTTGCTTCAGACAAATATGGGACTGTTTTCCTGACTCCAAAGACATGATTGCTCTGTCATCAGACTACATTCAGAAGCTCAGTAGATGATCTTTAATTCATGTTCTTGACCATTTTATTTCTGGAAATGTTCACAGAATTCTGATAAAATCTAGATAAAGCATGTGCATTCAATTATTTCTAAGGATAGTTATCTGCTGGACAAAACACCCTGACATCTGAATATTCTAGAACTCTATTGACTATTCATTTTTTAAAAATTCTTTTATTTATGTATAATATAATATATTTACATAATTTTTCCCATTGGACCACTTGTAGGGGTCCAGGTCCTTCTGTTTACTAATTTTGTAATAATTAAGTCATGAAACATTAATGAACTAGCCAAAGATATTAGCTAAAATTAAACAAGTTTGAAAGTATTAATGATAAAAATTGAAGCATGCATCCTGCATCAGTATGGCCTTAGGTAGCGTTGGAATAAACAATAAAGTACAAAATTATATTCAGCTTTAAGTTATCTGTCTTAGGATCCACAGCTGCCAATGATACACACATTTGAGCAGTGAGACCATTATAGTGTTTGCTTACAAAGACAACAATCCCCAAGGCTTGCATACATGATGTTTTTAGAAAGACTTTCAGGAAAAATCTCTTACTGTTCTCAATTTTCTTCCTTGTTTTCTGTTCTTCAGCATGATTATTTTTTGTCTTTAATTCTCTTAGTGAAAGCATATGGAAATGTTGTGTATCAAAGAGATATTTACTTAATCAGAATCTTCTTTAGCAAAATAATCAGACTTCCTATCATAATGAAATTCCTCAGCACCTCTTTTTTGTTTTCCTTCCCTTCTGCCTGTTTCCTTTATTTCCTCCCTCTCTTTTTCTTCTTCCCTTCCTCCCTCCTTCCCTATTTTCCTACCTCCTTTCTTCTTCCTTTCTGTCTTCCATCCTTGATCCTTTCCATTTCCCTTCCTTCTTTCTCCTTTCCTACTTCTTCCTTTCTT
>LZPO01076782.1:19481-38341 GCA_001675575.1 Neotoma lepida
TTCTCCCACTCACTTTCTTCTTCTTTTTGTTAGAATATTAGATGCTCTTTAAATATTATTAGTTAGTAACTTGAAAATAACAAAGATAGCTCTTAACAATTAGCTTTGTTTTTTTCACTATATTAGCCTTGCATATACTGGAAAGTATTAATTACACCTATTAAAGGGATGTGAGTTTTATATATTGATTTTTTCAGACAATTTGTTGAATCAGAATTATATCCTATGAATGTATTTTAGTATTTCATATACAGTTCATTTCATGACATCATGTAATGCAAACTGTATGCATGATTGTTTTATAGACAGGGAAACTGAGGCACAGAAAAGTATAATAAGAGGACAAGTATCAAAGAAGAAATAATGACGCCTATAATTTTAAATTGTTCTTCTTAACTACTGTTCTCTGAGGTTCGAAGAATGTTTTGATGTATGAATTCCTGCAGATTGTACATAATAGAACCAAGTTTTAAATATGGACACTCTGAGTCCTGATTCTGAGCCTTTCAGGGTTGTAGTGTCTTGTTTAATGGTAATTGTGCTTGGTGATGCAAGATAAACTTAATAAAGCATAAAATTTTACTTGTGGCGACTGGAGCTATGTTTCATCTGTTAATGTGCACTTGCTACTTGTACTGCGGAATGGAGTTCAGTCCCAGAACCCATGTTGTGGATCTTACAATTGCCTGTAATCACAGCTCCAGAGGAAGCTGACCTTCCTTCTGGCCTCTTCAGGTACCTGCACAAATGTGTCAAACACATACACACACACACACACACACACACACACACCTTTAAAATATGTAACTTTTTTGTTACATATTTATTACATATTTGTATCACAGCAGCATTCTGCATGCAAGGCACAAGACCAGTTCATTGGTATTTGGTTATCATATTTTATATTGCACTTTAACCTAACAGTATTCTGTTAATAAAACAACTTTATGCCACTCAACTTGAGGAACTGAAGAGGAGCTTAATAAATTGATGGATGATATATTTTTTAGGAAAAACTATTTACTCAGAAGGTTCGAGGCCAGCCTTGTCTACAAAGAGAATTCCAGAGCAGCCATGGATACATAGAGAAAATCTGACTCAAATAAAAAAATAATTCCATTAAATTTAATAAGGATTTTAATAAAATTCTTTATTTTTTTATCCTTATGACACCTGCTTCCTTATTTTTTTCTTTGGGGAAAATGTTATGTCCTAGAGAATATATGTCATTCCCTTACTCCATCACAGCCAGTTTCAGATCTTAAAATATCATTAGTGTATCCTTGTTCTATTATTTGGGAGCTGGGTGGAGGGTCCCCCAAAAGAGCAAAAACAAACAACAACAGGTATGTTAATCAGTCACACATAATTAAACTGTCTCACATTGTCCTGTGCAATTTAGAATGTCAGATACAGTTTTCCTGACCAAACTTTCGATAATATTACTGACAAGATGTTATCCATGAGCGTGGGAGATCTTTCCATTTCTGATATATTCTTCAATTTCTTTCTTCAGTGATTTAAAGTTCTTATCATACAAGTCCTTCACTTGCTTAGTTAGAGTTACCCCAAGGTATTTTGTATTATTTGTGGCTATTGTAAAGGGTGATNTTTCTCTGATTTCTTTCTCAGTCCATTTATCATTTATATATAGGAAGGCTATTGATATTTTTAAGTAATCTTGTATCCTGCCACCTTACTGAAGGAGTTTATCAGCTGTAGGAGTTCCCTGGTAGAATTTTTGGGGTCATTTATTTATACTATCATACCGTCTTCAAATAGTGAAAGTTTGACTTCTTCCTTTCCAATTTCTATCCCTTTGATTTCTTTTTGTTGTCTTATTGCTCTAGCTAGAATTTCAAGTACTATATTGAATAAATATGGGGAGAGTGGACAGCTTTGTCTTGTTCCTGATTTTAGTGGAATCGTTTGAGTTTCTCTCCATTTAATTTGATGGCAGTTGGCTTGCTGTAAATTGCCCTTATTATGCTTAGGTATTTTCCTTGTATTCCTGATCTCTCCAAGACCTTTATCATGAAGGGGTGTGGGATTTTGTCAAAGGCTTTTTCAGCATCTCTTGAGATGATCATGTGGTCTTTTTCTTTCAGTTTGTTTATATGATGTATTACATTGACAGATTTTTGTATGGTGAACCATCCTTGCATCTCTGGGATGAGGCCTACTTGATCATGGTGGATAATATTATTGATGTGTTTTTGAATTCGGTTTGCCAAAATTTTATTGAGTATTTTTGCATCAATGTTCATGAGGGAGATTGGTCTGTAATTCTCTTTCTTTGTTGCATCTTTGTGTGGTTTGGGTATCAGGGTAACTGTCGCCTCATAAAAAGAGTTTGGTAATGTTCCTTCTGTTTCTATTGTGTGGAACAATTTGAAGAGTATTGGAATTAGGTCTTCTTTGTAGAAACCATCTGATCCTGGGCTTTTTTTGGTAGGGAGACTTTTAATGACTGTTTCTATTTCCTTAGGGGTTATTGGTCCTTTTAAATAATTTATATGGCCTTGATTTAACTTTGGTATGTGGTACCTATCCAGAAAATTGTCCATTTCTTTCAGATTTTCCAATTTTATGGAGTACAATTTTTTGAAGTATGACCTGATGATTCTCTGGATTTCCTTATTGCTTGTTGTTATATATCCCTTTTCATTTCTGATTTTGTTAATTTGAATGCTCTCTCTTTTGGTTAANTTGGATAGGGGCTTGTCTATCTGGTTGGTTTTTTCATAGAACTAACTTTGTTTAATTTATTCTTTGTATTGTTCTCTTTGTTTCTATTTCATTGATTTCAGCCCTCAATTTGATTATTTCCTGGCATCTATTCCTCTTGGGTGAGTTTGCTTCTTTTTGTTCTAGAGGATATAGATGTGCTGTTTAGTCACTAATGTGAGATTTCTCCATCTTCTTTATGTGGGCATCTAGTGCTATGAATTTTCCTCTTAGCACTGCTTTGGTAGTGTCCCATAAGTTTGGGTATGTTGTACTTTCATTTTCATTGAATTCTAGAAAATCTTTAATTTCTTTCTTTATTTCTTCTTTGACCCATTGGTGATTCACTTGGGCATTATTCCATTTCCATGAGATTGTAGGCTTTCTGCAATTTTTGTTTTTGTTAAAATATAACCTTAAGCCATGGTGGTCCAATAAAATACAGGAGGTTATTTCATTTCTTTTGTATCTATTGAGATTTGCTTTGTGACTGAGCATGTGGTCAATTTTAGAGAAGGTTCCATGGGGTGCTGAGAAGAAGGTATATTCTTTTGTGTTAGAGTGAAATGTTCTGTAGATATCTACTAAGTCCATTTGAGTCATAACTTCTGTTAGGTCCCTTATTTCTCTGTTATGTTTCAGTCTGGCAGATCTATCCACTCGTGAGAGTGGAGTGTTGAAATCTCCCACTACTAGTGTGTGTGGTTTGATGTGAGATTTAAGATTTCATAATTTTCTTTTATAAATGTGGGTACCCTTGTATTTGAGGCATAAATGTTCAGAATTGATACATCATCTTAGTGGATTTCCCCTGTGATGAATATGCAATGTCCTTCCCGATCTCTTTCAATTGATTTTATTTTGAAGTCTATTTTATTGAATATTTGGATAGCTACACCAGCTTGTTTCTTAAGTCCGTTTGATTGGAAAGTCTTTTCCCAGTCTTTTACTCTGAGGTAGTGTGTGTCTTTGACGTTGAGGTGTGTTTCCTGTATGCAGCAGAAGGATGGATCCTGTTTTCATATCCATTCTATTAGCCTGTGTCTTTTTATAGGTGAATTGAGACCATTGATATTAATGAATCTTAATGACCAGTGATTGTTAATTCCTGTTATTTTTTGGTGTTAGTGTTGTGTTTCTCTTCTTTAGTATTTGTTGGTGTGGGATTATCTACTGCCTATGTTTTCAAAAGTGTATCTAACTTCCTTAGGTTAGATTTTTCCTATACTGCTTTTGGTAGAGCTGGATTTGTGGATAAGTATTTTTCAAATCTGGTTTTATCATGAAATATTTTATTTACTTTGTTTATGGTGATTGAGAGTTTTGCTGGATATGAAAGTCTGGGTTGGCATCTTAGTGTCTGCATAATGTCTATCCAGAACATTCTGGCTTTCATAGTCATCATTGAGAAGTCAGGTGTTATTCTAATGGGTCTGCCTTTATATGTTACTTGGCATTTTTCCTTTGCAGCTCTTAATATTCTTTCTTTATTCTGTATGCTTAGCTGTTTGATTATTATGTGGCAAGGGGATTTTTTTTTTGATCTAGTCTATTTGGTGTTCTGTAAGCTTCTTGTATCTTTATAGGCATTTCCTTCTTTAGATTGGGAAAGCTTTCTTCTATGATTTTGTTGAATACATTTTTTGTGCCTTTGAGTTGGTATTCTTCTTCTTCTATCCCTATTATTCTTACGTTTGGTCTTTTCATGGTGTCCCAAATTTCCTGGATGTTTTGTGTTATGACTTTTTTGGCTTTAGTGTTTCCTATGACTGATGATTCTGTTTCCTCTATCATATCTTCAGCACTAGAGATTCTCTCTTTCATCTCTTGTGTTCTGTTGGTTATACTTGCATCTGTAGTTCCTGTTAATTTACTCAGATTTTCCATTTCCATCATTCCTTCAGTTTGTGTCTTCTTTATTGTCTCATTTTCAGTTTTCAAATCTTGAATTGTTTCCTTCACCTGTTTAATTGCTTTTTCTTGGCTTTCTTTGATTTCTTCCATGTTTTTTGTTTGTCTTTTCTTTAAATTCTTTAAGGAAAATTTTCATTTCCTCTTTAAGGGCCTCTATCATCTTCTTAAAGTCATTTTTAAGGTTGATTTCTTCTGTTTCTTCTGTGTTGGGATGTTCAGGTCTTGCTGATGTAGAACCACTAGGTTCTGATAGGGCCATATTTGTCTTTATGTTGACTGTATTTTTCTACTGACGTCTACCCATCTCTTCCTCCACTCAGTGAAAGTGGTGTCTGTGTCTGCGGAGCCTCTCTTGATCTGATGGATACTCTTGGTCCAATAGGAGCACTTGGTCTAATTAGGGCTCTTTGTGCCATAGGTGCTGATGGACTCTGTGTCTCAGGGAGCAGCTCTTAGTCCAATGGTGCTAGTAGACTCTGTCTCTTGGTCCAATCAATGCTGGCTCCTCTGTCTCAGGGAACAGTTGCAGCCTCCAAGGGAGGGTGGAGTTTTGGGGGAGGTGGGGTTTGAGGGTTACAGGATCTAGTAGGGGATGGTGGTAGTCCTAGCTGTCTGCAGGAGATCTGCTTGCTGACCTAAAACAGGGACTGCAATGGGTGGTGGTGTGGGTGCACAGAGTTGTGGCCCTAGACCTAAAGCTGAGAGGCTGGGGTGTTCAGCTATGAGGACAAAGACTCATCTCTTTGTCCAATCAGTGCTGGTGGGCTCTGTCTCAGGGAGCAGTTGCAGTTTCCAAGGGATAATAGGGTTTGGGGGAGGTAAGGTTTGAGGGTTACAGGATCTGGTGGGGGGATGGTGGTAGTCCAAGCTGTCTGCAGGAGACCTGCCTCCTGGCCTGAAACTGGGACTTAATTCTTAATATATACATCTCCTATATTTATATTTTCAAAAAGTNTATCTTGTATTTTTGTCCATTTTTCTTATTTCATTTGAATCCATTATTTTATTCTCAATGAACAACAAACCAAGCCACACACTTTTAAATTCAGCTCTCTCCTTCCACCTTGGTAACTGGGCTTACATCCCAGTGACCTCAGTGTTAGCTTTTGCCATGGATCAGAGCCCAGCCCAGATGGTTGCTATTACCTGGAATTGCTTTTAAAAGTCACCAGGTACCTTGTGGATGAGAATATTCTGTGGCTGTTCTCAGAGAGCAAGCATGCCATTTTCATTGACCAGGAATGGAAATACCAAGTTTTACTTTACTTGTCCCACACGAGATGTGGAAAGTTGCTTTAGTCACAGCCCATGGCTCACATCTCCACATTGTGAGGTCTCTGATCATGACTTCTGTAGTCCTGCAGGTCCAATACAGCTCAACTGTTGAATAAAGACAATCACCAGTTGCTACCTAAGTGTTCAGGCACAACAGAAAATATTTTTTCAAAGCCATCTGAGAAATATTACATTTTATTGTAAAGAGGTCCCAAATATTTTCAAATTTTTATCCTTCCCCCACTCCTTCTTTTTCTACTGATATTATTATTATTGTTCTTAATTCTCACACAATCACCATGATTAGAGATATCACAATTTTTTAAAGAATGCTGTTCAGGAAACTTATTTGCATTCATTAGTCCTTTAATTCCTACTCAAGTAATCAAGGTAGATAATTTGCACAATCAGTGAACAAGGAAATGGAGGTCACTTGCAGACTCAAAGGATACAAACACAAATTTAAAACTTATGTCCACTAAGTATGAATGTAAAACAAGTTGTCTACTACTCTATCTCGTTCCATATATTTATATAGCAATGCAGATGCTTCTATGTGTGGCCTTCAGCCTTTTGTGGTGAGCAGAATGAATACTGCAGAATGAATGCATTAGAATAAAATTCTAGGAAACAGATTCCAAGATAATAATATATCATTTTAGATCCATCATTTTGTTCTTAGATAACACACACAATATATAGTATATGCAAATACATGCCCCTATATATATATATGTATATGTATACATATATACCTATAAGATTACACATATCTTGCAGATAAAATATAATAATAAAAAAACAAAGACAACTTTGTTTTCTGAGAACCAACTAGAGGAAATAAGAAAATTGATTTTGCCTTTTCCTGAATAATATTAGAATAAGGTTTAAGATTCTTCTGTTTAATGTGCACAAAAGAAATTCAAAGTGGTTGTTCAGTTTGACTCACTGGAGCTTTGGAAATTCTGATCAACATTCAAAGAAAGTGAGGTTGAAGGATGTTGTAAGAAAGAAAAAGAGGTCAAAATGGTACCTTACTGGTATTTTATTTTCAAATGAGGATCTTGATCCTAATACAGTCAAATATACTGACAAGGAAGATTTTCAGTAATTGCCAGCAATTTACCCAGTGCGCAAGACAGTGGACAATGTCTCTTTTCCATGTTACTACTAATTTATAAAAAAATAAGCAAATTACTNACAGTAGTGTCTTCTGGAATTGAAAACCTGATTACACTNACCACCAAATTAATATAGGTACCATGGTTTACAGGAAACGATTTCATAGAGCCACATAGATTATAAGGAAATCCTGCAACAAACAAGATATCTTCCTTATTTCCATACATAACCTGAAATGCAGCATCTGCAAGTGATTTTATTGAGGTGTGGCCAACAATGAACCATATCCTCATTGGTTTTGAAGTTAGTGTGTATATTTTGTGTGTGTGTGTGTGTGTGTGTGTGTGTGTGTGTGTGTGTGGTGCATACACATGGCTGTATTTGCAAGTGTGGATATCACATCCATGTACACACATGTGGAGGTCAGAGGAGATGTTTGATACCCTCTTTATTGCTTTCCACCTTATTCATTTGAGGCGGGGTTTCTCAATAAATATGGAATTTGATGTTTACTGTCTAGGCAGGCTAGGCATAAAAATCTCTTCAATCCTTTTGTTTTCACATCATCATCCAATAAGTACTGGCTTTAAAACTGTCAGAGATCACACTAGGTTTTAAGAGAGTGCACTGCATTCAAATCCAGGACCACATGTATGCACAGGAAGTGCTCATAGCCACTGAGCCATCTCCCTAGCAGCTTGCTTTAGAATTTTAAGATTGAATCCTAACATTTTTTCTCTCCTAGAAGAGTTTTTGGTTGACACTATATGGTGATTGTTCTTTGAAGAGTTAGCTTTTATAAATTAGAATTACAATGTGATAGGAATTTTGAGAATCCTCAAACTTTAATTTCTGAATAACTTTTGCTATGGCTAGCAAATAGTAACACCTATTGACCATTCAGTTTCTATCATGAGTGATAGTTAAAATCAATAAATTTACCTAGGATTCTTGAGATTTATTACCTTCATGTACAAACACACCCACACACATACACATACACTTCTTAAGTCAAAATATAATCAATTTAAATGATATCTATTAATATTCTGCTATATTCATCAATTGATACCTACCCCAACTGTCATCAGAATGGCTTCATTCAGTAACTGCTTGAAACAGATGCAGAGACCCACAGCCAAACATTAGGGTGAGCTCAGGGAATTCTGCTGGTGAGAGAATAAGGATTGTACCCACCAGAGTCATCAAGGACATCACAAGAAAACCCACAGAAACAACCAACTTGGGCTCATAGGAGCTCACAGAGTCTGAACAGACAACCAGGGAGCATGCATGGGACTGACCTAGGCCCCCTAAATGCATGTGACAGTTGTGTAGCTTGGTCTACTTGTGGGACTCCTAACAGTGGGAGCAGGGGCTGTCCCTAAAACTTTGGCTGGCTTTGGGGAACTTATTCCTCATACTGGGTTGACTTACCCAGCCCTAACACAAGGGGAGGTGCTTAGTCCTACAGCACCTTGATATGCCATGTTTTGTTGATATCTATGGGAGACCTGCCCCTTTCTGAACAGAAACAGAGGAGGAGTGGATTGGGGAGCAGTGGAGGGGAGGTGGAGCTAGGAAATGGAAGGAGAGTGTGGAGGGAAAACTGTAGTTGGGATGCAAAATAAATAGATTTAATTTTTAAAAATTATAAAAAATAAAAAATATGTTCTTTGTATTCTTCATCCTTTGTTTTATTTTAATGGCTGCATTAAAATGAAAAGATAGAACAGAAAAAATATGTGCCTTCTCTTTCTTTACATTCTGTATTTCAGTTAAAAACAGAAACATAAGAGCTTTTATCAATATTTTGTTTTGTTATTTTCATCTGTTTTGGGTTGATTTGGATAAAGGGGCAGGCTGGAAGCACAGAAAGGTGTTTAACCAACGTGAAATTGGAGCTGTTGTTGAAGATATTAAGTTTCAGTTGATGGAACATGAGTAACTGGAGATATGGAAAAGTCTAGACAAGACGGTAGGATAACCCATAATGCCATCCTTAAAACATCTTTAACAGAAACATGACTGAGAAATTTAAGATGTCCCAGAGTTCTTAATTAAATTGGGAACAGGAACACAAGCCCCTGGGTCTATTGCTCAGCCTGTATCTTTTTATGTCTACTTAAGGGAACACTCAGATTTCTACTCTAATTTTCTCGAGGGATAAAGGCAGTTGATGAAGACTGAGAGTCTTTGAATTGACTTTTCTATGTTTTATAAAGCCAGCCACAAAAGATCCATCATCTCTCTTGAAAATGTGAGGGATGGTGACCCTTCATGCCTCTTCTCTATGGTTTCAATAGAAATTTGAGACATATGACCCTTATTCTTGATGGCGATACAAAGTAAAAGGTCCCATATATTGTAGATTTCATCTTATTGTCTCCTGTTTCTAGTAGACTCAGTTTTATTACCAGCTTAGTACTGTTAACATATTCTTTCTCCTATATAGAAAGTCATGAAATTGTTGGAAACAGATTAATTTATGTCAGCCCTTTGAAAGGAAAAGAATAAAGAAAAAAGGCAATTCCTAAATGTGGGGGAATATAGTAAATAATGCTTTCTGGGCCATTGGTCAGGATTTTCCAATTTTCAGTTATTTTATTTGTTCTATAGGAAAGCATTGAGAATACGTACATTGTGAGTGAGCTTTAGTGAATTTAATGGCTCTAAAAAATCCTTGAATTCCATTATGCATTCCTCCATTAGTATTTTAAATTCTAATTGTGTTCCCACAATGAGTTCTTCTATATCAGTCACCAACAGTTGACAATCAGGGTGGCTTAGAAATGAACATTTTTTTTCTTAAAAACATATCAAATTAGACTTTATATATTTAATAACATCTCAAGGAAAGATACTGAGAAAAGTAATTTGAGCACAATGTGGATTACCAGAATCTGCTTCTTATTATAAAACATTTCCAGAGACCATTAGAGGAAAAACTGGGGATTTACACTGCAATAGATAAGCAGCCATAGGCTCAAATTTGATATTTTAAAGCCAACTGTGGAATTTCATATTTTCTTTCATACAATTTTCTTTAGATCTTTTTTGTTCAACATGAACTGAGTGAGAGGCACAGCTGTGTAGTCAATAGAAAGTCCTTCATTCATTTTTGTATCCTGTGATTGTGCATTTCTCTCGATGTTTCAGTACCATGATGCTATGCTGAAGAGCTTCCCAAAAGTGTGGTAAAATCCATTCAGGTAAGGAAATACCAACCCCCAAAGCCTTTAGGGGTTGATGACCTCTACCTCTCTAGCATTTGTTTAGAATATCATAATCCATGTCTTAATTGTGTAGGTAGGAAGATTGAACTGTACCTGCCACAAATTGTGCCTCTGAGCAGCAGACCATCAAGTACAATATCAACAAACTTTCAAAACTGAGTTTCAAAAATCACACTGTTAATGTTATTTCAAATGACTTACAAAAAACTGAACCCAGAGAGAAAAAGAACAGCTTCACCTTAAAGTTCTCAAAGAGGGAAAGAAGTATTTTCAAAACGCTAATCAAAATGACAAATATTTTGAAAACATTACTGACTAGACACATTCTACAAGAGGGAGACCATTTCCAAGCAATCAAAGGAGTTATGATATTGAAAGAGATAGGGTAATTTCAATCCATCAGACAATTGTCTTTGCAATTCAGCTCATTGCCCAGGAAAGAATATGGTAAGAAGTGGTTAACTGGAAACTTAAATTTTCTAATGCTAGACTGAATTTTTCGGAGGAAAGAACTATTGGCTTTTAACTCTATTAAGGTTTAGATACCTGACAATAATGGAAATCATTCATAAGCCAATATCTATTAAAATATGTCTGTCTAGGCATGTGCACAGAAGCGGGAAAGGGAGGAAAAAAGGAAAGCATANAGNCAATGTGTCTGTTAAGCCAAAATCCATTCAGAAAAACAAGAATGAATAAACCTGAAGTACCAAGAAACCCACACACCCTAACCCAAGGGTGAGCTTTAACTTTTACATCATTCAAGCCAAGAAGCTAATGTATGTATATGACAGAAATATATCATAAAATATGCGCATATTTTGAGGGGATACCAGATTACCATTTACCCTGAACTCTTTATGTTGCCAAATGGTGATAACATATTTCAAATCTACCCTGGTGACTTCTGCTTCACAACCTGTCCAGAGAAGGACTTTTGTATTTTGAAAAGGGAATCCTTTGAGAATGTGCATCTGATTCTGAGTTTCACAGTCCAGATTCTGCAATGTGCTGCCTGTTTTAAAAACTGGAAGATGAAGAAATGAAATAAACACACACACACACACACACACACACACACACATACACACACACACAAATTTGACTTGCATATGTTGTTTTGTTATCACTGTAATGGACATTGCTTTTACACTATTTAGAAAATAGGGCATGAGAATTTATCTGAGATTAGGTTGATGGAAGTGTCTTTTCATTCTAATTATCATCAATAATGTAATTCATTTGCAGATGAGGACTGATTGTCTATGCCATTGTGAGATAGTCATAGTTTTATGTGTGTGCTTTCTGAGAGAGAAGGTTTATGTGAGACATGACAGAAAAACAGATGCACAATCACCATTTCCGTGTGTGTCAGTGGGGGTGTCTCTGGGTGAGACATTTGTTAATATGCTTACAGAAACATAAGAAAAACCTCAGGTGTCACTCCTTGCTCTCCACTATGTTTTTGGAGGCAAGATTCCTCACAGGCCTATGGCTGACCATAAGGATATGCACTAGAGACCAGCACTTTAAACAAAGTCAATGAGATTCACAAAGTCTAGTGTGGCGTATTTATTCTCATATGTGGAATTCAGGGTAAATAAAAATAAAAATGAAATACAAATGAGAGAGTCATTGTTATNTATCAGAAGGCAGAGAGGGAGTAAAGTGAGTAGTGGAGGAGGTAGATACGTTTAAGGTTTGTTACATGCATGTATAAGGATGATAAAATGAAAGTACTTTGTACAATTGATATTAATGAAAATTGATATACATATGTTGAAAATAAAACTGCCAAAATAAAAGAACTGTGGGACATTTTGTAGATACCTATTAAGATTTCTTTCAGGAAACCAAAGGTGTTCTACACCTCTTTGTTTCCACTGCTGTCCTTTCCCTTTCTCATAACCCCATCCCCTCAACACACACACCTGTAATCCCCTCCTGGCTGTCTGCTGACAACTGTGTCATTTTCTCACCTTTCCTGATCTCTATAAGAAAATAACTCCTGTATAAACATATATGCTAAAGAAATGCAATAAATCTTTGTCCCCTCTCTTCAGGTGTGGATTGTGTGTGTTCTTTGTTCTAATGCAACAACGGAAACCAGGTCTGAGTTAAGGTGGTCAGTAGCAGAGCTTTTTAAAGGTCNGGCTGCACGAGAGGTTAATAGATTATTGGTGGTGTGGCCCCAAGAATGGAATAACAGATTTCTCCTGGAAACCCAGTTAGTGTCTAGTAGAGATGTTATTTTGTTAGCGTGAAGCTTACTTCTTTCTCTGTTGGGTACCATCACATGCTATGTGCTTCCTCTTTTTTTACTTGTTTTTCTTTTTAAGAAAAGCTACTTTTGATCAGCATGCAAAGTAATGGATTTCATTTTTAGTTTNCAGAATGGTCCATTGAGCTTTCTCTTCAAGGCAATTCCCAGACCACTTTCTACACTTCGAATTCCACCATCCCCCACCTCCATGGCAAGTCAAGCCGCAAAGAAGACTATGAGANTAGATCTGCTACCTAGAAGAAACAGAAAGCAGCCAAGCAGTTTGGGAGAGGTTTAGACCAAATGAGTCACTTAGAAAGGACAGTCTTCATCCTTTATGCCTGTCTGCAGGCTGTTTAATGTATTCCATGCTTCCAGATTTGATGAGTGGGTGGGCTTGATGTTAAATATCACTAACAGGTTCCTATGTTTGGACACCTCTTTCTCAGATGCTTGGGGAGGTGTTTGCGGAGGGTATGGATCCTTTTAGGGGAAGAGACTCAAGGCTTATAGCCTATCCTGCTTCATGCATAAGTTCTACCTCCTGGGCCATTGATGTGACCTGTGACAAAATGCAAGCTGTACCAAAGCGGTGGAAGATGCCCTCTCAAACTAATGGCTAAAATAGACCCCTCCTCCAATAAATTGCTTCTTCCCCATGTTTTATCATAATAATGAGGAAATAACTAATTCACTTATTAATAATAAAGTTGTTAAAAATGCTGTATATAACAAAATAAATGTAATTGTTGAGGGTTTTTTCTATTAGTGAGGAAAGATCCATGTACATAATTGATATCTACAGATGTTTGGCTTGATTCTTGTCCACACATACGAGGTCAAAGTATAGAAAATATTTCTCTAAAAATGTCTCTGTCTTAAATAGTATCATGTAGCTCAATAAACATTAACATACATTAAAACGAATCCTCAAAAATTTAAGTATATATTTGCATTATTATTTTAGGTTTCTATTAAAGGTATATAGTTTCACATAGCCTTGAAAATTATGTCTTGATTCTTTGATTTAGTGGGACAATTACTGACTTAATTTTCCATAATGACCACAATACCCACTATTTTTCTAATTTACTTAAAAAAAATCAACACCCCAAAAGCATAACCTTCTAGCTTATTTATTTAGGGCTTGGGTGAATATAATTTATTTNGAAAGTAATGAGAACAATGGCATAAATTTTACTTTGAGTACAGCTCCCAAGAATATGGTGAACAATGAAGTAAAAATGTTGATAAATATCATTTATAACTGTGACCTGTAACAAACACTAGGTTTAAAGACTTTAAATGTCTTGACTTATTTAATGCTAGCTGCACCTACATTCAGTAAATGCCATAATTATTCTGATTACCATAGAATTGTGTAAATCAGGAAATGGAGGTAAAAATTGCTGGAGGTCACACAGCTGCTACATTATAGAGATGAAATTTAAAACCAGGGAATCACTGAGAAGAATCCTTTCTATTTTTCAGTCTTATAATTTAGTAAGTGTACAATTTGAACAAATTTTAGACTTTATTCCAGAAAATCAGTAGGAAATAGTAGCAAATCTCCTTAGAATAATAACTACTGTTATAGAACAGAGAAAGGCTGTACAGGTACAAAATGAATAAAAAAATAAAGATTTTGATTCAGATGGCTTTGTAGCATGGTTCTATCATATATATGCATAAGCATGGAATAACTGTTTTTCACCTAATTTAAATATTTTTGATAGTCTTTCAGTTTTGTGAATAATCTTTGAAATAATGCAGACACTTGAAATTAATAGAAAGACACCACCATATACACATACATGCACACCAACCATATTCACCTGCATAGTCCATACTTCATGCAGCAATTAAAAGTCCTGATTTCCTCTTTTAATAAAAGACAAGAAAATTGAATGTAAAAGCATTGTCAATCAATGATGCAATAACTCTGTTACAATAAAAGAGATAAAAATTGCTCATGCATTCTTATAGATGTAAGAATTACATTATAGAAAAAAGTGAGTCAAATTAAAGATAGCTTTGCAATTCATTCAGTAATTAATTCCCATCACTGGCCCCCTATCTACTATCCACTAATCTCCTGGCATCATGAAAAGATCTTAATGAATGACGATTTCATGTGAAAAAACACATAGCTTTCATTTGTGGAAACAATGATTTGATGTCATTGAAAGATAAGCTTGAAAAAAGGCTGGAGATTGTGAATCATAACTACTCCAGCTAAATGTTGACTGGCTTTCCCTTCTTTTTTTTTTAAATGTATTTAACTTTATTTTTTAAAATTTTTTATTATGAAAATTTTTCCATTCATTTTGCACACCAATCAAAAATTCCCCTCTTCCCTCCTCCTGCCCTCCAGCTTTCCCCTACCAACCCATCCCTCACTTCCCCCCACAAGAAGGCCAGGCCTCCCATGAGGAGGCACATCCAGTAGAGGTAAATCCAAGCCCCCCTTCTGCCTCAAGGCTACGAGAGGTGTCCCATCATAGGTAGTGAGTTCCAAAAAGCCTGCTAATGTACCAGGGATGGATTCTGATCCTACCACCAGGGACTCCCCAAGCAGATCAAGCTACACAACTATCTCACCATGCAGAGGGCCCAGCCCAGTCCCATGCAGGCTTCACAGCCTTTGATCCAACTTTCATGAGTTCCCATTAGTTTGGTTTGGTCATCTCTGTAGGTTTCCCCATTATGATCTTGATGCACTTGCTCATAGAATCTCTCTTCTCTCTCCCCAACTGGACTCCTGGATCTCTGCCTAGTGCCTGGCTATCATCCTGAGTGAGGTAACCCAGACTCAGAAGGACAAACATGATATGTACTCACTCATAAGTGGATACTAGATGTAAAGCAAAGGATAACCAGACTACAACTTACAACTCCAGAGAAGCTAGCTAACAAAGAAGACCCAAAGTGGAATGCATGGATTGCCCGGGGAAGGGGAAATAGATGAGATCTCCATGAGTAAACTGCAGATGAGTGGTGGGCAATGGAGGGTAGGAGATGGAGGATGAGAACATAAGGGAATGGGATGATCAAGCTGGCACAGAGATGGCATGGGAAAGCAGTGAAATAGATACCATGATAGAGGGAGACATCATGGGGATAGAGAGAAATCAGGTGCTAGAGAAGTTCCCAGGAATCCCCAGGGATGACCCCCAACTTGGACTACTAGAAGTAGTGGAGAGGGTGCCTGAACTGAACTGGCTTGCCCCAGAGATCAGATCAGTGAATACCTTAACTGTCATCATACAGCTTTTCTCCAAGGACTGATGGAAGCAGATACAGAGATCCATAGCCAGGCACCTGGCTTTCCCTTCTATTGTCACAATAGTGAAGGTGGCTATGATAGTAGTAAGAACAGCTTAGGTTCCCTGAAAAGGAATGAAAACTGACAATGATCATTCTTTCATATATAAGGAAAAGCTGTGGTTATATAAAGAATAGAAAATTATTTTTAGCTTTTTGTAAAATATCTTTGTATCTCAAGAAAAAGCAAAGAGCACATATACTGCCTGATGACTTCCTAGTAATTTCTTCTTAGTTTCATCTTGCCCTTTGTGTTTTAAAACATAGGGTTCCTGCATGTTGTCTGTATGAGATCTCTCCAGATAACTAAGACAAATTCTCTTATTGCCTAAGTTCCGAGTGTCCTAACAAAGGCTTTAAGGTTGATATTTGCCATGCATGCTATGTGGCATAGTAGCACGTCTTTCAAATCCCTTTTGTTGGAACTAGGTTTCCACACCCAAACCAAATCATCTCTGTACTCCATGCAGTTTGAATATGTTTGAATCCTCTCTAGCAGAAACCTTTTTCTGGCATCATCTGCAGATCACTTTCTTCATTCCCTGAGGATTCCTGAAAGTATTTAGTAATGTCTTGGTAATATTTTCTTTAATTCAGTCTTGGAGTCAGAAAGAAGGTGGTATAGGGGTGAATGGAACATGCACACAGTAATTACTCTATTTCAGAGATTTAGACCTATGACGGAAGAAATAAAGAGACTTGCGTTGGTGGAAATTTCTGTCCTGCCAGCCAGCTGCCAAATAAGCACAGGGAGACTAATTAATTACAAATGCTAGGCTGGTAGCTTAGACTTGCTACTAACTAGCTCTTACAACTTAAATTAACCATAATTTTTATCTATGCTCTACCATGTGGCTTGGTACCTTTTTTTCAGGATGGCAAGTTCATCTTCTGCTTTCTCTGCATTTGGCTGGTGACTCTGCCCTTCTTCATCCCCATGTTCACTCTCCTTTTGCCTGCAAGTCTCACCTAACCTCTTCCTCCCTAACTATTGGCCATTAGCTCTTTATTAAACTAATGAGAGCAACATATCTTCAAAGTGGGTTTTGTAGCTATCTCCCGTACAAAAGCAAACAAAATATAAAATTAACAATAAAGAGTTAGTGTGCCATTAGTAAGCTAACAGTGTGCACAGAATTATTCCAAATATTCAATAATCATGTGATTTGATAAATTGAAAAGCATAACAATCTATCACACATTTGTGAAAAAGTCTTTAAGAAACAAAACTGAACATTAAAATAAGAACTATTAATGTTGAATCCAGTATATTAATACTATTAATGTGACAATTTTGTATAATAGTAGAAGTGGGTTACAAAGTGATAAGTATTCAATAAGCCAGTATGTAAGATAAATGGGAGGTTGGTTATGGGATCAAATAATAGTGACTTGGCATACTAAAATTTTAAACAGAAACACAATGACTTTAAATTTAAGTAAATGTCTCCTTTCAAGAAAAGATAGGTAGTGCTGGCTTCACATGTGTGACCAATGCAGTCTCACAGGGATCACTTTGGAGGCATGTATTCATTCCAATGCCTTGATGAATGAGTTTGGGGTTTTTCACTAATGTCTGAACAAGGCTTTGTATGTTTTCCTTTGCTCAGGTGCCCACAATATATGTGCCATATCCTAGACTTTAGCCTGATGATATATACCTGAAGAGCAATTGTGATATCCCCTGGGTGCCAGCTGGTATCAGCTTTAACTAGGGGTGGAGAGAAATAACAGAGATTCTTGAAATATGTGTGTACTCACTCTTTGTTAATTGGTGAAATAGGAATTGCTGCTATTAAACATCTGGCCAGAATAACCAGGGCTGATAAAGCTATATCATAATAACAATCTAATAGAGCTCAGCAAATAGTGAGCAATAAAGGTATTTCAAAGCTCTAGAACAAATCAAGTTAAAAATAAAATTGTATGATAAAACATTAAGAACTTCTAATCCTAGAATATTATACAGAGAAATAATATGCATCATNTAATGTAATAAATCTGAAAGAAGCATGTAGTTGGGTAGACACAAGTGAAAATAGACAATCTGACAATGAGTAAAATATCACACATATACATTACATAGGCATATACACCTATTGTATATACATATATAAGCATACAGGTGACAACATGACAGTATGAAAGATAAGAACCTAAACCTTAAATACTTATATTATTAAGGGCTACATACTTTGAGAAAACTCTTTCCTCCAGGAAGCTAACAATTGTCAATAGCTGTACAGTTAGAGGTGGGCTTATACCCCACTCCCCACTCCCCACTCCATGATGGGATTTAGAATGGGTTGAACTTGCAGTTTTTGTGCACAATGTGAGTTCATATGTGCAGCTGCTCTGTTGGGTGTCAGAGGCCATGGAAATATACAGCAGGTGACAACTAGTGTTCAGCAGGTTGACCCACCAGATGAATGACTCCCTGATGGAGAGCCCCACTGGGCAAAGCTATGGGGTCACTGACTGTAAATGACTGGCTGCTTCTGTCTGTAATTTTTCTCATGTGACACTACATTTCTTCCCTAAAAACAGCTATGGGTATTCTCCCCACTGCTTGTATGTTTATCTCATGAGTATATTCTATCTGTTGGGCACATATATAGTTGTGGATTGTCAGGAAGATGATTTCTACTTAAGCTGTATAATTTTTGATGAATAGAATCTGCTGTAATATGCTTCATAACTAGATCTATTGTTCCANGAAGACTATAAGACACTTAGAAACCTGTTTTGTTTCTTTGACTAAGACTAACACAAGAAAACAACAATTTTTCCCCAGTATAAGACAAACTACACACAATTAGCTCATTTTTACCCTAGAGCAAGTTCAAACTGGACTGTGTATCTCTGTAATTGGATGGTACATTAAAACTTTACAGATACGCACAAGGACAGAGTTGCAGATCTCTAACCAAGGTTATTATCACAAAGCAACCTAAGATATTATGCCAATTCTTTACTTGTTAAGTCTGGCTGATAAAGAC
>LZPO01076783.1:8940-23940 GCA_001675575.1 Neotoma lepida
CAACTATCATATATAGAGTTTGCCTCACAAAATGGGTATCTTATAAGAAAGGTAAATTTGCACTTCTCATGGCATTTTCATTTTAGGTCCAGCCTTTCTTAAGAAAAAAAATCATGTGGTAACAGTTTAATACTTAGATATCTTATTTTAAATACTAACAACCTCTGTTTTTCCTCTATTGACCTATTAAGTATAAAGCTAACATGCATTCACATAGTGTGAAACTTCAAATTCCGTGATTCAGTGCCATTATGCTTAAACTTCCATTCATACTGCCAAGCATTGCTGATTATGGAATAATATCTGATGGCTTTTTGTATGNTGCATATTGACTTCTTTCCCTTCAATACTTGTGTTTTTTTCTTATGATAATAGAGATAGACCACACTTCCTTAGGAAAACTCTGATTATATATTATTTTGTGTGTGTGTGTGTGTGTGTGCATGCTCATGTAACAGAGTCACAGAGCATGTGTGGTATGTAATGGTCAAAGAACAACTTGTGGGAGTTGGTTCTCTCCTTCCACCACTTGAATCTAGGAGATCAAACTCAGGGCATCAAGATTGTCAGGAAACACTTTGATGCTCTGAGCCATCTTGTGGGACTATAGACCACGTTTTGAATCACACTTGCTTGTGTGTGATCATGACCCATACTCTACCCAGTGGAGCACAGACAAACATTCTCCCTCCAAGCCTGAATCAGTTCTTCACCCCCACTGTTACAGAGACTGGGGCATCTGGACATCAGCTCCTAGNAATCTTCATCTGTTAGCTAGGTATTTATAGTTGGGGAACTTGGCATGTCATATGTTAAGGTTGCCATATGTAAAACAGAGTAACAATTTAAAATGTGGATTTCAGATAAACAGCACAACCTTAGTAGTGATGTGATCTATGTATTATATGAGAAATATTAAAAGATTGAAAATGTATTGTTTATTTGAAATCTAAAATCAACTGGGCATCCTGTGTTTTTAAGTCTAGTGACAGTTCTGCTGTTTCATGGGGANGTTGATCTACTTTAGTCTGTTTCTGAAATCACATGAGTCTGTTTTGTTTTACTACAGTAGAATATTAGAGACTTGGCAATTTATATAGATAATGGAAATTTACTGGACTCACAGTTCCAGAAGCTAGTCAGGCTAAGATGGAAGAAGTGTACTCCCTGAAGGACTTCTTACTGTATCATTCCATAGTGGAAAGGCAAGAGGAGTGAGAGGAAGAAAAACTTAAATCAACAATAGAGATGACCAACCCACTCCCTGCATAACTAGGACACGAGAACAAAGATGTCACAGGCCCCCAATAAAGATTTTCTTTCCTTAATATGCACCTATGAAGGATAACAATGGTACAACTTTCAACCTAGAACTCATACTGGCAATTCACTACTGATTTATCAAATACAAGATAAAATACTGAGCTGACAACAGGGAAGGCTTAGAGCATCAGCTAGATTCACACTACTGAATTCTCCAGGCATGGTAAGAGTGTTTAAAAGAATAAGGATTTGTTCAGATCCTTCTGGAGTTGCTTCTCAGCATTTTAGATAAGAACCAGTGCAGAGACTTNCAGAACACAACTTATAGCTTATAACTTTTGGTTATAACTGACAGGCCAATAGCTTATGGGAGACACCAGAACTTCCCTGGCTTAGCAACATGAACTGCCAACACCTGATATATAAAGAATGAAGAAAGATTCAAAGCCTATGGAGGAAGCAGAAATTTCCAGGGAAAAGGACAATTTTTGAAGCTCTCAAGCAACTCACCAAATACACACACACACACACACACACACAGACACACACACAGATACAATCACACACACAGACACATACACACACAGAAACATACAGACACATACACTATTGCTATGGATTATAAATGTGAATTAATTATTGAAGGGTGTATGAGGTCATTCAAAAAGACCTTTGGCTCGTGGAGTATTGAACTCAGGGCTGTATATGCTGGGCAAACAGTTTATGCTAGAGCAATAGTCACAAACACAGTCACAGTCACAAACAATAGTCACAGGCTATTAAAAGCTAGCTATTGAATTATATCATGGCTAAATGTGACGGAATTTTTGCTTCACCATTTTGTTCATTTTTGTATATGTAATATGTTATGTCACAGTGTAATCCATAGAGGAAAACAAATACACCACATGCCCAGCCCATCAGTAGAGCACTCCATTGGTCTTCTATCGGTGNCTCTCAGCAGTGTTGCATCATCACAGAGAAGCTAGTCAGGAACAATTTATTTTTAGTGATGGAATATGGAAAACAATATCAGTGTTGACGTTGGCTTCTCTGATACTTTTAATTCCTTGAGAAATAAGCACCATAGGACATATATAATTAATGAGGAAGACATTGCTGTGTAATGGGTGGTTGTTTGTGCCATGCCCTGAAGCACTGCCCCTAGTGAGGCAGCAGATAGCTGCTAGGTANCTGCCCCTTGGGCATGGCCTCCAAAGAATACTCACTACACTACTGCCTTCAGCTTTAGTTTAATGAGGGCTGAGAAGAAGTAAATTCTAGGAAATTATTTCATCATTTAAATCTGTCAGAAACTGGGCAAAATGGAGTCCTTCAAGGGGCAGACTCTACCTTGAGAGGAAAAGCAATTACCAGACAGATCTAGACTAATGGAATTTTCTCTGGTTCCTGCCCTGAGAAAATTCCCTCCCAAGGAAGACACTACATCTGGTGTGGGATTATCTATGTACACCACGCTCTTTTGTCCTTTTACTTTATTTCTCTAAGACAAAATTCTATCTACACAGCTTCAGTTCCATCCTGACATTCAGATCCTCTCTGTACCTACTTCTTCTCATAGTCCTAACTAAGCTCCTATGCTTTCAGCCTCATCTTCATCCTCTGTTCCTTTGTCTTCCATCTCTCCTTCCTAGCTCCTTACTCCTAGCTCTCAGAAAACTCTACAAGAGATTTGCCTTACCCTCTACAGAATCTCTGCCTTCTTCTCTTCTCTCTGGCCACAAGGTTCTGTCTCCCAGGAATCCTGTTCCACATTTCACTTCACCTGGATATACAAAAAATCCCTTGTTCTGAGTCAATTGCTCTGAAATNCCACTAAACCTGAAGACAAGAGATGGGCTGAGCTTCATTTGCACAAGAAACAAAGCTATGCATCTATGCCTGGTTGTCTCCTAGGCCTTGTAGAGGCGTTAGCTACCTAGTGGATCAGCATCTGAGAAGCTTAGCTGTTTGCTGAAATGGTCTGATAGTATTGGGCACACAGGAATTTCATAGCAGAATACAGCTGACGTATTAAAAACTGGATAATACCAAATATTCCATGATAAATGGCTTCCTCTAGAAAAATACCTTGCAATTTCTAGGTATAGCTTTAATATCCAGCTGAATCTCTATAATATATTCNTGCAGCCTGCAAGACTAAACTAGGTTCATTTAAAGTACTCTCCTCCAGATGGGAGGGGAGGTGGGGAGAAATTGAGAAGAGTCAAGGGAGAGGAAACCATAATCAGAATATAGTNTGTGGGAAAAAAATCTATTTTCAATAAAAGATTAAAAAATAAAGTACTCTCTAGATAGGGTGATGCTGTTTACCACTTTGGATTTAGTCGTTGTGTAACTGGTAAAAAGATACAAAGTTACAGAGACACCATTTTCAGAGCTAAGACTAGCTTTCCCATCATTTCACAAGTAAAACATATGGATCAAGGATGAATAGATTCAATGTGAATTATTTCTTTTTTGTATGTGATGGGGGAATTTCTCATAGGATATGATAAGAAAATGGGCCATTATCAGAATATTTTAAATAAACTCAATCTATATCTAGTTTCAGTACTTAAAAATGTATACCTAGAGGTTTTGTNTAGTTTTGGTATGCTGAAAATGGAAGAAATGGTGAAAAAATTTAAAAACCTAAACATACAGACANGCCACATTCACAGGTTAGGAACTCAGTAAAACAAAACAGCATGTTGGGACACAANTGTAGCATAATTTCTGCCGAGTCTTGCAAGATTCTTTTTGAGACATAGACCANGTTAGTCTAAAAAACGCACATGGAAGGGAAAAGTTGTTAGAATGTCTAAAGTATATGTACCACATTTTCTTTATCCATTCTTCAGTTGAGGGGCATCTAGGTTGTTTCCAGGTTCTGGCTATTATGAATAATGCTGCTACAAACATAGTTGAGCATGTGTCCTTGTGGTATGATTGAACATTCCTTGGGTATATGCCCAAGAGTGGTATAGCTGGGTCTTGAGGAAGATTCATTGCCAATTTTCTGAGAAACTGCCACACTGATTTCCAAAGTGGCTGTACAAGTTCACACTCCCACCAACAGAGGATATTCCACATCCTCTCCAACATAAGCTGTCATCAGTGCTTTTGATCTTTAGCCATTCTAAGAGGGTATCTCAGAGTCATTTTGATATGCATTTCCCTGATGACTACAGATGTTGAGCAATTTCTTAAATGTCTTTTTGGCAATTTGGGATTCTTCTGTTGAGAATTTTCTGTTTAGATCTGTAGCCCATTTTTAAATTGGATTGTTTGGTATTTTGCTGTCTAATTTCTTGAGTTCTTTATATATTTTGGAGATCAGACGTGGGGTTGTAAAGATCTTTTCTCATTCTGTAGGCTGTCATTTTTCTTATTCATTGTGTCCTTTGCCTTACAGGAGCTTATCAGTTTCAGGAGGTCCCATTTATTAATTGTTGCTCTCAGTGTCTGTGCTACTGGTGTTATATTTAGGAAGTGGTCTCCTGTGCCAATGCATTCTAGCCTANTTCCTACTTTCTCCTGTGTTGGTTCAATGTAGTTGGAATTTTGTTGAGGTCTTTGATCCACTTGGATGTGAGTTTTGTGCATGGTGATAGATGCTNACCTATTTACAATCTTCTACATGTTGACACCCAGTTATGCCAGTGGCATTTGTTGAAGATGCTCTCTTTTTTTTCCATTGTACAGTTTTGGCTTCTTTGTCAAAAATCAAGTGTTCATAGGTGTGTGGATTAATGTCAGGATCTTCAATTTGATTCCATTGGTCCACATGTTGGTTTTTATGCCAATATCAAGCCACTTTTATTCCTAGCTCTACAGTAGAGCTTGAAGTCAGGGATGGTGATGTCTCCAGAAGTTGCTTTATTGTAAAGGATTGTTTTAGATATCCTAGGTTTTCTGTTTTTCCATATGAAGTTGAGTATTGCTCTTTTGAGGTCTGTGAAGAATTGTGTTGGGATTTTGATGGGNATTGCATTGAATCTGTAGATTGCTTTTAGTAAGATTACCATTTTTATTATGTTGGTTCCACCTATCCATGAGCATGGCAAATCCTTATGTTTTCTGATATCTTCTTCAATTTCTTTCTTCAAGGACTTAAAGTTTTTGTGATACAGGGCTTTCACTTGTTTGGTTAGAGTTACTCCAACTTATTTTATATTATTTGTGGCTATTTGTAAAGGGTGTTGTTTCTCTCATTTCTTTCTCAGCCTGTTTATCATTTGTGTATAGGAGGGCTGCTGATTTTTTTGAGTTAATCTTGTATCCTGACACATTACTGAAGGTATATACACAACGGAGATTATTCAGCTGTAAAAAATAATGACATTATTAAATTTTCAGGCAAATGGATGGAACTAGAAAATATCATCTTGAGTGAGGGAATTCAGACTCAGAAAGACAAACATGATATGTATTTACTCATAAGTGTATACTAGATGTAAAGCAAAGGTAATCAGACTACAACCCACAGCTCCAGAGAAGCTAGGAAACAAGGAGGACCCTAAGAAGGAGATATGGACCACCTTGGGAAGGAAACAGAGATCTTCATGAGCAAACTAGGGTTGAGGGAGGCAATAGAGGGGAATAGATGTGAACATAGAGGAGAACATGAGGGAACAGGATGGTCAAGCTGGGGGATGGACGGAGTGGGAGAGCAATGAAAGAGATATCTTGATAGCGAGAGACATTATAGGGTAAGGGAGAAACCTGGTGCTANGGAAATTTCCAGGAATCGACAAGGATGACCCAAGATTAGACTACTAGCAATAGTAGTGAGGGTGCCTGAGCTGGCCTACCCTGGTAATTAGATTGGTGAATACCCTAACTGTCATCATAGAGCCTTCATCCAGTAACTGATGGAAACAGATGCAGAGATCCACAATCAAGCACCAGCCCAAGCTCTGGGAGTCTGGTGGAAGAGAGGGAAGAGGGATTATATGAGCAAGGGGGTTCAGGATCATGATAGGGAAATCTACAGAGACAACTGAACCAAGTTCATAGGAACTAATAAACTTTAGACTGACAGCTGTGGAACCTGCATGGGACTGGACTAGACCCCCTGCATATGGGAGACAGTTGGGTAGCTGGGTCTGTTTGAGGGACCCCTGACAGTGTGATCAGCATCTATCCCTGGTGCATGAGCTGGCTTTCTGGACTCCATTACCTATGGCTGGACACATTGCTCACCCTTGATGTCGGGGGGCAGGGGGGTTGGTCCTGCCTCAACTGAATTTACCAGGCTTGGCTCTCTCCCCATGGGAGAATTTAACCTGTTGGAGGAGGGGCTGAGGGGTGGGTTGGGGGATTTAGGCAGGGGTGGGAGGAGGGATGAGAGGGGGATCTGTGGTTGGTATGTAAAACGAATAAAAAATTAAAAAAAAGAATGTCTAAAGTAATTCTGAAAAGGTAAAGCTCAATCCACTTATATGAAAATCTCTATTCTAGCTGTAGTGATCAATGCTAATGTTGGTGGAAAGATAGACACACATATAAAGCAAAATAGAGAGCTCTAGAATAGATATTCACAGGCTTAGCCTGCCAACTTGAACAAAGCTACAAAATCCAGTGAGAGATAATAGTGGTGTTTGTTTCAACACATAACTGTTGTGCTTGGCCATCCACAGGTAAAGTGATGAACTCAATGCAAATCTTACACCATATACAAGTATTTACCTCAAAGGGAACACATATATACATGCAACAAATAAAACCACAAGACTTCTAGAAGTACCAGAGGGTAGAATCTGTGTCCCAAGGCTCAGTGAAGAGTTCTTTTAGACTTGACACTAAATTAAAATTTATTGAAATAGACAAATAAATCAAACCTTATAAAAATTTACACTTTTGCTCAAAGACCTGGTTAAGATAATGAAAAGGCATGCTACACTCTGAGGAAAAAAAATTAATGCACATATTTAATGCTAGACTTTGTATGGAGTAATAAGGAACTCTCAAACTGAAAATTTTAAAAGGTGAAGTCAGAAAATTAGTAAGATAGACCCCCACCATACTCCATGGCTTCAGAAGCCCCTGAAGGCATAGGCTCCACTTGCATTGATTAGAGGAAGAGGTGGTCTGGACAGCCCTGGTCTCTAAGCCCTAGACTCCAGGGCACATCCTGTGCCTCTCCCTCACCCATCACAGCCCTAGCAGCGAGTCAGAAGGTAAAATATCCTGCGGGCAGACTGCTCTACCACCCCTGCCACCCATTGGACCCTGTAACCTTCAAGTCCTACTCTGCCCTCGAAACACACAGAACTCATTCCCCCAACCCCCCCCACACACACACCTGCCAACCATCCCCGGAGGCATCAGTGGCCACCAGAGGAACAGACACCACCTGCACCAATTGGAGGCAGAGCAGCCTGGAGGCACAGGCACCACCTGCATTGACTGGAGGAAGAACCAACACCTGTACCTATAACTACCCCAAACCCAGATGGGTAGATGGCAGTGTAAGAATACATTCAACAACATAAAGAGCAATATGGCACCATCAGAACCTAGTGGTACTACAACCTCAAGATCTGAACATTCCAACACAGATGAAGCAGAAGAAAATGACCTTAAAAATAACTTTATGAAGATGATAGAGGCCCTTAAAAAGGAAATGAAAAACTCCCTTTAAACATTCTAGGAAAAGACAAACAAAAAATTGGAAGAAATCAATAAATCCCGTAAAGAAAGCTAAGAGAAAACAATCAAACAGGTGAAGGAAACAGATCCAAACTTGAAAGTTGAAATAGAGGCAACAAAGAAAACACAAACCAAGGGAATTCAGGAAATGGAAAATCTGGGTAAACAAACAGGAACTACAGATGCAAGCATAACCAACAGAATGCAAGAGATGGAAGAGAGAATCTCAGGCATTGAAGATATGATAGAGGAAATATATTCATCGGTCAAAGAAAATGTTAAGTCCAAAAAATTCTTAACACAAAACATCCAGGAAATTTGAGACAGTATAAAAAGACCAAATCTAAGAATAATAGCTTTAGAAGAAGGAGAAAAATACCAGCTCAAAGGAACAGAAAATATATTCAACAAAATCATGGAAGAAAACTTTCCCAACCTAAAGAAGGACATGCCTATGAAAATACAAGAAGCTCATAGAACACTAAATAGACTGGACAAAAAAAGTCCCCTCACCACAATCATAATAAAAACACTAAACATGCAGAATAAAGAAATAGCATTAAGAGGTATAAAGGAAAAAGGCCAAGTAACATATAGAGACTAGACCTATCAGAATTACACCTGACTTCTCAATGGAGACTCTGAAAGCTAGAAGGACCTGGACAGATGTTTTGCAGACACTAAGAGACCATNGATGCCAGTCCAGACTATTATACCCAGCAAAACTTTCAATCACGATAAAGAGAAAAAACAATATATTCTATGACAAAACCAGATTTAAACAATACCTATCCACAAATCCAGCCCTACAGAAAGTACTAGAAGGAAAACTCTAATCCAAGGAGGTTAGCTGTACCCATGAAAATACAGGCAATAGACAATCTCACACCAGAAATCCCAAAGAAGGGAAACACACACACACTACCACTACCACCACAAAACCAAAAAATAACAGGAATTAATAGCCACTGNTCATTAATATCTGTTAATACTGATGGACTCAATTCACCTATAAAAAGACACAGGTTATCAGAGTGGATATGAAAACAGGATTCATCTTTCTGCCACATACAAAAAACACACCTCAACTGCAAAGACAGACATTACCTCAGAGGAAAGGGTTGGGAAAAGATTTTCCAATCAAATGGACCTAAGAAACATACTGGTGTAGCTATCTTATATCTAACAAAATAGACTTCAAATTAAAATTAATCAAAACAGATGGAGAATTTNATATTCATCACAGAAAAAATTCATCAAGATGATGTCTCAATTATGAACACTTATGCCCCAAATATGAAGCACCCACATTTGTAAAAGAAACATTACTTAAGCTTAAATCACACATCAAACTCCACATACTAGTAGTGGGAGACTTCAACACCCCACTCTCACCAATGGACAGGTTTGCCAGATGGAAACTTAACAAAGAAATAAGGGAGCTAACAGTTGTTATGACTCAAATGGATTTAACAGGCATCTATAGAACATTTCACTCAAACACAAAAGAATATACCTTCCTCTCAGAACCTCATGGAATCTTCTCTAAAACTGACCAAATACTTGGTCACAAAGCAAATCTCAACAGATACAAAAAATTGATGCCCTGTATCTTATCAGATCTACATGGCTTAAGGTTAGAATTAAACAACAACACAAATTTCAGAAAACCTACAAACTCAATGAAACTGAACAATGCTGAACTGAATCACCACTGTGTCAAAGAATAAATCAAGAAAGAAATTAAAGACTTCCTAGAATTTAATGAAAGTGAATGTACAACATACCCAAACTTATGGGACACAATGAAAACAGCGCTAAGAGGAAAGTTCATAGCACTAAGTGCTCACATAAAGAATTTAGAGAAATCTCACACTAGCAACTTAACAGTACACCTGAAACTCTAGAACAAAAAGAAGCAAATTCACCCGGGAGGTGTAGATGATAGGAAATAATCAAACTGAGGGCTGACTGAAATCAATAAATTAGAAACAAAGAATAATACAAAGAATCAATGAAACAAAGAGTTGGTTCTTTGAGAAAATCAACAAGATAGACAAACCCTTATGCAAACTAACCAAAAGGCAGAGAAAGAATATCCAAAATAACAAAATCAGAAAAGAATAGGGGGATATAACAACAGACACTGAGGCAATCCAGAGAATTATTAGGTCATACTTCAAAAACCTGTACTCCACAAAATTGGAAAATCTAAACGAAATGGATAATTTTCTGTATAGGTACAACATATCAAAGTTAAATCAAGACTAGATAAACCATTTAAATAGACCTATGACGTCTAAGGAAATAGAAGCAGTCATTAAAAGTTTCCTAACCAAAAAAAAGCCCAGGACCAGATAGTTTCAGTGCAGAATTCTACCAGATTTTCAAAGAAAAGCTAATACTAATACTCCTCAGACTGTTCCACACAATAGAAACAGAAAGAACATTACTAAACCCTTTATCAGGGAAACTGTAGCCAAACCACACAAAGATGCAACAAAGAAAGAGAATTACAGACCAATCTCCCTCTTGAACATTAACGCAAAAACACTCAATAAAATACTGGTAAACAGAATCCAAAAACACATAAAAATATTGTCCACCATGATCAAGTAGGCTTCATCCCTGAGATGCACNGGTAGTTCAATATACGAATATCTGTCAGTGTAATCCATTATATAAACAAACTGAAAGAAAAAAAACCACATGATCATCTGATGGGAATGTCTCTGAAAATGTTGCTCTGATTGGTTGATAAATAAAGCTGTTTGGCCAATGGAGAGGCAGACTAAGGTTAGGCGGGACATTTGAACTAAGGGGAGAGAGAAAGAAAGCAGAGTTGGGCAGACGCCATTCTGCCATCTAGAGAACGGCATCTAACAGCATGCAGGTAAAGCCATGTGGTACACGTGGTGACATATTTATAAAATAGGTAATTTAAGATGTAAGAGCTAGCTAGCAAGAAGCCTGCCATGGCCATAGTTTAAAAATGATATAAGCCTCTGTGTGTTTACTTGGGTCTAAGCGGTCGTGAGAGCCGGGCAGGACCGGACAAACTTTCACCTACAATCATCTCATTAGATGTTGAAAACGCCTTTGTCAAAACACAACACCCCTTCATGATAAAGGTCTTAGAAAGATCAGGGATACAAGGAACATACCTAAACATAGTAAAAGCAATATACAACAAGGAGATAGCCACCATCAAATTAAAGGGAGCGAAACTCAAAGCAATTTCANGAAAATCAGGAGCAAGACAAGTCTGTCCACTCTCTCCATATCATGCAATATAGTACTTGAAATTCTAGCTAGAGCAATAAGACAAAAAAGGAGATCAAGGGGATACAAATTGGAAAAGAAGAAGTCAAACTTTCGCTATTTGCAGATGATATGATAGCATACATAACTGACCCCAAAAATTCTACCAGGGAACTCCTACAGCTGATATACACCTTCAGTAATGTGGCAGGATACAAGATTAACTCAAAAAAATTAGTAGCCCTCCTATATACAAGTGATAAACTGGCTGAGAAAGAAATCAGAGAAACAACACCCTTTGCAATAGCCACAAATAATATAAAATATCTTGGAGTAACTCTTACCAAACAAGTGAAAGACCTATATGACAAGAACTTTAAGTCTTTGAAGAAAGAAATTGAAGAGGATATCAGAAAATGGAAAGATCTCCCATGCTCTTGGATAGGTATTATTAACATATTAAAAATGGCAATCTTACCAAAAGTAATCTACAGATTTAATGCAATCTCATCAAAATCCCAACACAATTCTTCACAGACCTCAAAAGAATAATACTCGACTTCATATAGAAAAACAAAAAACCCAAGATAGCTAAAACAATCCTGTACAATAAAGCAACTTCTGGAGGCATTACCAACCCTGACTTTAAGCTCTACTGTAGAGCTATATTAACAAAAAACAGCTTAGTATTGGCATAAAAACTGACACATGGATCAATGGAATCAAGTTAAAGACCCTGACATAAATCCACACACTTACGAACACTTCATTTTTGACAAAGAAGACAAAATTTACAATGGAATAAAAGAAAGCATCTTCAACAAATGGTGCTGGCATAACTAGACATGTAGAAGAATGCAAATAGATCCACATCTATCGCTGTGTACGAAACTCAAGTCNAGATGGATCAAAGACCTCAACATAAATCCAGTTACACTGAATCTGATTGAAGAGAAAGTGGGAAGTAGCCTTGAATGCATTGGTATATTCCTGAATATAACACCAATAGCACAGACACTGAGAGCAACAATTAATAATTGGGACCTCCTGAAACTGAGAAGCTCCTGTAAGGCAAAGGACATGGTCAATAAGACAAAACAACAGCCTACATAATGAGAAAGGNTCTTCATCAATCCCACATCTGACAGAGGGCTGATCTCCAAAATATATAAAGAACTCAAGAAACTAGATATTAAAATATTGATCTAAACAGAGAATTCTTAACAGAAGAATCTCAAATGGCTGAAAGACGTTTAAGGAATTGCTCAACATCCTCAGTCATCAGGGAAATACATATCAAAAGGACTCTGAGATACCATCTTACACCTGTCAGAATGGCTAAGATCAAAAACACTGANGACAGCTTATGTTGGAGAGGATGTGGAGAAAGTAGAATACTCCTCCACTCCTGGTGGGAGTGCAAACTTATACAGCCACTTTGGAAATCAGTATGGCAGTTTCTCAGAAAATTGGGAATCAATCTACGCCAAGACCTAGCGATGCCACTCTTGGGCATATACTCAAAGGATGCTCAATCATACCACAAGGACACTTGCTCAACCATGTTCATAGCAGCATTATTCATAATAGCCAGAACTTGGAAACAACCTAGATGCCTCTCAACCGAAGAATGGATCAAGAAAATGTGGTACATATACACAATGGAGTATTACTCAATGGTAAAAATCAATGACAGCATGAAATTTTCTGGCAAATAGATGGAACTAGAAAAAAATCATCCTNAGTGAGGTAACCCAGACCCAGAAAGACAAACACCATATATACTTACTCATAAGTGTATAGTAGATGTAAAGCAAAGGATAACCAGGGTACAATCCACAGCCCTAGAGAAACTAGGTAACAAGGACACTAAGAGGGATGCCTGGACTGCCCTGGGAAGGGGAAATAGATGAGAACTCTGAGGTAAAATGGGGCAGGGTGGAGGGGATTAGAGGGGAGAGGATGGGGAGGGGAACATCAAGAATTGGGATGGTGGAGTTGGGAGAGAGACTGAGATGGAGAGCAGGAAAGAGGTATCTTGATTGAGGGGGCCATTATGTGGTTAAGGAGAAACCTGGTTCCAGGGAAATTGCCAGGAATCCACAAGGATGTCCCCAGCTAAGATTCCTAGCAATAGTGNTGAGTGTACCTGAACTGTCCTGTCCTGTAATCAGGTTGATGACTACCCTAATTGTCATCATAGAACCTTCATCCAGTAACTGATGGGGCAGATGCAGAGATACACATCTAAGTAGTGGGTCGAACTCTGGGATTCCAACTGAAGAGAGGGAGGAGGGATTATACCAGCAAGGGNGCTCAAGATCATGACAGGAAACCCACAGAGACACCTGACATGAGCTAATGGGAGCTCATGGACTCTAGATGGACAACTAGGGGGCCTGCATGGGACCGACCTAGGCTCTCTGCATGTGGGTGACAATTGTGTAGCTTGGTCTGTTTGTGGGGTTCCTAGCAGCGGGACCAAGATCTCTCCCTGGTACTTGAGCTGGCCTTTTGGAACTTANTCCCTATGNTAGGATGCCTTGCTCAGCCTTGATGCAAGGGGGAGGAGCTTGGTTCTGCCTCAACTTTATATGCCATCCTTTGTTGACTCCCATGGGAGGCCTTACCCTTTACCCTTACCCTGAGGAGTGGATGAAGGGGTGTTAGAATGAAGGTGGGGGAGGGAAAGGGAGGAGAAGAGAGAAGGGAAACTGTTGTTGGTATGTAAAATAAATACATTTTTAAAAAAGTAAAAAAAAAAAGAAAATTAGTAAGATACATGAACAAATGTTTCTCCAGAGTTCTAAATGAATCACAAATAAGAGAGTTTTCCAATGTCATTGCCTATATTGGACACAAAAATTATGAGTACCATGAAATCATCACACTAACATGATGATAGTATGAAACACATATTACAATTGCCAAAATAAAATTAATGAAAAACCAAATATCAAACAAGACACACAATTGATGAATATCTCAGCATTGTCACTCACAGGAATGTAAAACAGTACCATCATCTTAACAAAAGATTCGTAGTTTCTAAATTCTGGAATTCTACATATATGCTCACCACGTGACACTGCTTTTGTTCTTTTGGTTTGTTTTGCCCACAGGAAAGCACTTAAACAAATTGTCATAACATCCACTTGTAATGGCTTTCACCAACCCTAATGCTCAATAATAGATTATTGGTGAAGCAAATGTTGAACAATGATAGTGTGGACTAATACTTAAAAATAAAAAAGATTACACTATTGGTAAATGCAACAATTTGTATGAACCTCAATGAAATTCTGCTGATTCAATGAAAAAGTTTATTTCCAATATTTATATATATTGTATAACTTACATTTTGTAACAGTATGAAAATGGCAAGACTGTAGAGATGGGGAATAAATTAATGATTAGCAGGGCTTAGAGGTATAGATGAAGGGAGGCAGTGTGTCTATGTCTATGCATGGTAACAAGATAACAGTTTGTATGGAACACCAGATCAGTGATGGAATATCCTGTATNTTGATTTGTATGGTGCTTATATATGAGTTCCCTCAAGTGAGAACCTGGTAGACTTATGCACATGTACACTATAGTAACATCAAAGTCTTGACTCTGGTGTCATAGTGTGATATCCAGGATATTAACTATTATAGAAAACTGTAGTGTTGTGGGAGCTGTCTGNAGTATCTTTGCAACTTCCTGTGGATCTATACACTTTCAAAATANAAATAAAATAGGAAGAAAGAAAGATAAATCAGTCTTTACTGTGATGTGAGGATCATTTGAGCAGTGTATGAAGTTTCCGGAACAGGA
>LZPO01076785.1:15434-31952 GCA_001675575.1 Neotoma lepida
TACTCAACAGCTTTCCATCTTAGTTTTTTGAGACAGTCTCTCACTGAACTTGAAGCTGACTGATTCAGCTAGACTAGCAGGTTAGTGAACCCACGGGAGCCTTCTGCCTCTGCCTTCCCAGTGTGGGTATGACAGACATATGACATGATGACATGGTACCTGGCTTTTTAAGCTGATGCTGGGGATCAAAGCTGAGCTCTGNATACTTGCATGACAAACATTTTACCCACTGAGCCATCTCCCCAGCTCCTAGAAGACCCAGCTTAAACAAAATTATGAATAGTGTTCAAAGATACGGAATTTAATTGCTAAATGAAACCTTCACTGTATAAATATCTATTACATGACTGTAACTGTGTTTAAAAACAAAGAGAATAACCTAAGAAATCACATGTATAAAAAAATATCCATTGTGGAAGGAAACTCCAGCCTAGGGCACTCTGTATGGTGCCATCACCCCTTTTCATGATGATAGTTCATAACTTTTTTATAATCAACATATTTTTATCAGTATCTATTACACAATGAAAGAAATCAAATCAAGTTGTATTCAAGTATAAGTTTTACATTCATTAAGAAATGTGAAATTAGTTTCAAATATGAAAAGAAACTCTTATTATGGAATTGTCACAGTGTCACTGGAATCCCAAAAGACNGGGTGAATGGGACCTGGTCTCATTGACATGCATTCTGTCTCACCAGCTCACTTGATGGTGAGACTTCTAGGCTAGAGAGATAGAGTGATGTGTGTAGAAAAAACCCAAGATTTTTATTAAGTAAGTCTGCATTTAGGTTCTCATGATTCCCTTAATTCTCTTTGGTTTGGGGACAAAATATTTAACCCTTCTAAGCTTTAGAGGTGGGAGTGACATTAATATCAGGTAATTTGTTGATTAAGATGGGAGAGAATACACACACACACACACACACACACACACACACACGTGTACATGTGTGTATAATTGTCCAATACCTAGTATGTACCAGATACATACAGCTATGTTGTTTTTATTACATTTACTTATTTACTTGTAGCTGAGGAAGACCATGAACTCCTTCATCCTCCTGCATCCACCTCCCAAGGGCAGTGGTTACAAGGCGTTGCAACCATACCACACCANACCTGGTTGTATCTGGGCCTCTTCCTCACTATGCTGCTCTTCTTCTTATTTGAACTCTGACTCCTCAGCGGACTTGAAATATTTTGTGTGTGCCATGTGCATATGTAGTGTATGCATGTGAGTGTGCTGGTGTCCATATCTGTGTATGGATGAGGAAGATGGAGCAGGGGGCTGCGTGGTGTCTTCCTTTGTCACTCACTGCCTTATCGCCTTGACACTGAACTAGAAGCTCATCACTTCAGCTAGGCCTGCTGGCTAGTGAGATCTTGGGATCCATTAATATCTTCTACCTAATCCTGGGCTTATCAGTACTGGTTATCATGCCCAGCTTTTCATGTGGTTGCTGGGATTTGAACTTAGGACCTCATGCTTGCACGGCAGATACTCTTACCAACTGAGATATTTCCCTAGCCTCCACCTGAAATATTTTAATGCCTTTTATTTTGGGTTTAGAGAAGAATGAAGATTTACTTTCTCTTTTTGTTTTATTGTGGTAAGCACACCAGAATTTGAAGTGTAGAATATGGCATCATTAACAACACTAGGTATATCACTCACTAGGTATAACAACACTAGTAGTTGGCACCTCCCTGCTTTTCTTTATTCCTGTCCTCAGCCAACCTTACTCTCTGCTTCTCTGAGTTTGACTTTTTTAGGTTCTCCAAAGTCCTTGTCTTCCATTATTGGATAGAGAATGGGTAGTTAAGATCATGGCACATTTTTCGAATGAACAAGTGGTCTCTCAAGTCTCTCTGACTCCCCANTTCCTTCCTCATTTTTCTGCCTTTCCTGAGATCTCTCAGAGGCATTTTATCCTCTTGCTGTCTCTACTNCTCCCTGCCCCCACCCCCAACCTCAAACTCTGTGGGGTTTACAGTCAGGATTTTCTTCCAAAACCATGGAAATTTTACTTATTCAGGTCACCAATGAGCTCTGTTTTGCTAAATCTGTTGGCAGATTTGAATTTTTGCAGTGTGGAATGCATCAGAAAAGAGCANTCCTCCCTGGAAATTCTTTCTTCACTTGGCTCCGGCACAAACATTTNTTTATGGGTTTTTTCCCCCCTTCTTCTGTCTCACTGGCATTTTCTCTGATCTCTTTTGGAGCCTCCCTTCTCTGCTGGGTATTTAAACGTCATGGTGCCCCAGGTCTCAGCCTTGGCTCCTATCTCTCTCTGCATTCCTTCCTCAGTAGCTCATTCTATTCCATGGTGCAAATACAATAAGCAGGCCAGTCACCCACCTCCCACTCTAATTGTTCCTGAAGCCTAAGGTCGTAAATCCATTGCCCTATGGTGAGACCACTCAGATGTCCAATAGGATGCTTCAAATGAGCGCTTCCAAAAAAAAAAAAGTTCATTTCTTCTTTAAATTCTTCTCTCACCTTGATAGATGGCAATACAATTCTCATTGTAAGGCCAGAAATCTGAAAGTAACCACTGCCTCTTCTTTGCCCACGATTTTTTATCTATCTGGTTTGTCAGACAAATCCTGTTAGTTCCAGGTTCAAGCAGGACTCCCAACCCAACTCAGTCCCCTTCACAGTCTCTCACTCTAGCTCACATCACCATCCCTTTCGCTGAGATTACTAAGGACATTCCTTGATGCTCTCTAGGCTTCCATATTTGCCAGGGACCAAGATGTTCTTTTGAAGGCCTAAGCAAGATCATGTTACCGCAGGGCTGAAAACCATTGACTGGATTCCCATCTGACTCAAAGTCCAAACTCTGCCATGTTTGGTTGGGACCTGCACCCCTCCCTGAGGCTGCTTCTGAAACAACGTCTGTCACCACAGNTCTTACTAATTTTCTTTTAGGCACACTAACCTTCTTGCTGTATCTCTAATGCTGTAGGGACCACTGGTGCCTTTGTACCTCTGCTTCAGTCTCCTTGGAATATTCTGTCTTTAGATCTTTGACAGTGAGCCCCCTCTTGATTNTTTTCTAACAGCACATTCAGCAGTAGATACTNAAGGAGGGCTTCTCTAGTTTCCCTTTGTNTATACTNNTGAAATCNATGNTGGGTGGAAGNGATTAGGGACCATAGAAAACAGCGCCCACATCAGGAGTTGTGTTCACCTTGTCCTGTACCATTGCTACCTACTAATTCTGCCTTGAAGGTTTCTTGTTCTATCTGTATCACTGTATATTTATCTTAAATCTTCACTGTCTNTTCCTCCTTAGAAGGTGGGCAGAATGAAAATATATACATTTGTGCTAGAATAATACATGGCAGATAGCAGACATGCTATGTATGTTTCTGGAGAAACAATTGAAAAAATGGTTTGGTGAACAGAGGACTGTCACAGGCNACATGCAGGGGCTTTCCCTTGCTCTGTGTGACTTGGAAGGGGCTCCATTCTAGGTGGAATGTGAATGGATGCTCTAAGCTGAAGCCTACTCCGTGGATGCCTTCAGCAATTCCTGAGTACCTTCTGAACTCCTGCTTAGCATTTTTAAAAATTTGTCATGAATGATGACTTGGCTTTGAAAGAGATGCCTTTTCTACTTGGATGTTTCTAATAGTGAGCTTTGGTTGCATATGTCCATGTTTATTTATATACAGTGTGTGCTGTGCCTGGCATCTGTTNTGTTTCCTTCCCCTCTGTGTGCCTGGGCCCAAGGNGTATCTGGAACTTTGAAGGCATATTATAAGGTATGTGGAATATCCTTCCTTTGGAGCCCTGTGGCTTATCCTATTAGGTCTCAGAAAGCTATCAAGTATTGCTAAACTGGAGCCAAGGCAGCTGCAATGGAGATGGAGAGCTTCTGGGAGCTGGTGATAGGGAAAGGCAATGAGATTAGGGCTGTTGGGTGGCAGATGGTAGAGGTCTGGTTAGAAATGGGGGGGTGGAGAAACCTTTTGTCTTAGCCAGGGCTGGAACATTGGTAGTTAAAGCTGAAAAGTCCNGTTGATCTTGAGAGCTCTGCTGCAGGCCTGGGGCTTTCTCCTCCATCACTCTGCCCTCAATTCTGTCTCTACTAAAGCTTGCACATTGGTCCTGGTGAGGCAAGAGGTTGNGATGGTGGTGGCTGTTATTTGGGCATACTATTTTTCTTCCAGAGACCACAAGCAGCCCAAGGCATCTTTCTATTACTTAGGGCCTGGGCATGGCCCTGAAATTTTGGTATTTCGAGATTTCCATATTCATGATATACTTCTTGGACCCTCTTGGTGGAATTTTTGACCCTACCTTGACAAGATAAAACTAACCTAGGTCTTCTTTGGGACCAGGAAGACTGGATCTTTACTTTTTGGCTTTCAAGTCAGCCTGCCCCTATGCTGAGGACAGAATAGTAAGCCCTTGCTTGCCCCACACAGACACCCAATTTNCTCCTATCTGCAGCCAGGCTGGTGGAAGCAGCAGAGATTATTGCATGCAAATCTGTGCAGTCTGTTTGTCTCTTGGTTCTTCNTTCAACACTAGTGTAATGTATTTTAATAGAGAGTAACACAGAACTGGAAGGGCAGGCAGAGGCCAAGTCATACTTCTTGCTAGNTGAGCAAACTTGAGCATAATGCATGCTCCAAGCATGCGTTGGGTTTTGCCTATGAAGATGGGAACAGCATTAGTTATCTCTTAATTTTGTGGAGAAGATAAAATTACCAAAGTGACCTACCTGTACAGTAGGAATTGATTCTTCCTTTCTTCTCTCCTACTTCCTTCTCTTAGTCAGTGTGCCCCCACTCTGTTTTTTACTTGTTACCAAATAGCTCATCTGTAGGGTATGCAGAGTCTATAGTGTGGTGGTAAAATCCAATCATTCTTACCACTAATTATTAATGTTATGGCCAAGTGCATGGAGAAAAGATACAATCAAACATTGAAAAATCAAGTCAGCTGGAGCCAATTCCACATAATTATTCTGTCTGTCTGCTCTGGCCCCAACCAGGCCTGCCTCTGATGCATAATAATGCTTTCTTTGGGGTATCNTTGGAAAAGAAAGGATTTTGTATGGGTAAAATTTGATTACTTTTCTCCTTACAGCAAATGATGGCAGATCCTTTTGAGGCACAAAGGAAATAAGGTACAGGGAACATTNCTAAGCTCCTTTATGTGTAGCCAAGGTTGGGAACCATGACTGTATGATTTCTTTTTAATTTTTATTTTTATGTNCATTCATGTTTTGCCTTCATGTATGTGTAAGGATGCCAGNTCNCCTGGAACTAGAGTTANANACAGTTGTGAGCTACCATGTGGGTGCTGGGAATTGAACCCAGGTCCTCTGGAAGAGCAGTCAGTACTCNTAAATGCTGAATTATCTCTCCAGCCCTATACTGTATGATTTCTTAACAGGCCAAATCTCTGCACTATCTAGGTTTCTATGAATTAAAGAANATATAGCCTATCAGGTACAGTGTATCTGGTTTTATGTTTAAGTCTTTGATCCATTTGGACATGAGTTTTGTNAGTAATAAGTATGGNTCTATTTTCATTTTTCTACATGCAGATATCCAGTCTGACCAGAACCATTTGTTGAGGGTGTTGATTTTTCTNCAGTGTGTATTTCTGGCTTCTTTATCAAAAATCAGNTGTCCATAGATGTGTGGATTTATACCTGGTTCTTGAGTTCAATTCCACTGATNANTGTGTCTGTTTTTATGCCTATATCATGCTGTTTTTATTACTATGGCTCTGTAGTACAACTTGAAATTAGGAATAATGAGACCTCCAGCAGTTCTTTATTGTTCAGGAATGTTTTAGCTATCCTGGATCTTTTCCACCCACATGAAGTTGAAAACTGTCTTTTCAAGGCCCATGAAGAATTTTGTTGGAATTGATGTCAATTGCATCTATATTGAATCTATAGATTGGCTTTGGAAGAGAAAGTGGGGAATAGCCTTGAACTCATTGTCACAGAAGAAGACTTCCTGAACAGAACACTGATAGTCCAGGCACTAAGATCAACAATTAATACATGAGACATCATGAAACTGAAAAGCTTCTGTAAAGGAAAGGACACTGTCATTTGTACAAAGTGGTGGCCTACAGAATTGGAAAAGATTTGTACCAACTCTATATCTGATTGAGGACTAATATCCAAATATATAAAGAACTCAAGAAACCAGATATCAAAAAATCAAATAATTTAATTAAAAAGTGGGGTATAGATCTAAACAGAGAATCCTCAATAGAGGAATCTCAAATGGCCAAGATACACTTAAAGAAACATTCAACATTCTTAGCCATCAGGGAAATGCAAATCAAAACTACTCTGAGATTCCATCTTAGACCTGTCAGAATGGCTAAGATCAATAACACAAGTGGCAGCTCATGCTGGCAAGAATGTAGAATATGGAAAAAACTCATCCATTGCTGGTGGGAGTGTAAACTTGTACAGCCACTGTGGAAATCAATATGGCAGTTCCTCAGAAAGTTAGAAATTGATCTACCTCAAGATCCAGCTATACCACTCTTGGGCATATACCCAAAGGACACTTCATCCTACCACAAGGACACTTGCTCAATCATGTTCATTGTACCTCTATTCATAATAGCCAGAAACTAGAAACAATCTAGATGTCCCTCAACACAAGAAAAGATAAAGAGAAATGTGGTACATTTACACCACGGAATATTACTCAGCTGTTAAAAAAACAACATTATGAAATTTTGCAGGCAAATGGATGAAACTAGAAAAATCATCCCATGTGAGGTAACCCAGACCCAGAAAGATAAATATGTTATATACTCACTTATATATAGATATTAGCCATTCAATAAATGATAACCAACCTACAGTCCATAGACCCAGAGAGGTTAGGTATAGAGGAAAGGATTGGGTGGGGACATATGGATCTCCTGGGGAGGGGGAAATAGAATAGATGTTATGGGTGGACTTGGGTTGGGAGTATGGGAATGTGAGGATCAGGTAGGAGGGTTAGGGGAAGTAGGGTTGAGGGAGGGATTGTGGGGAGAGAAAGCTGGAACTGAGGGGCATCTGAGGGATGGTATGGAAACCTAGTGTAGTAGAAACTTCTTAAAATATATGAAGGCAATTCTAATGAGATCTTCTGATAACAGGAGAGACAGAGTCCCAACTGGCTATCTCTTGTCACCAAATGAGGCTTCCAGTACAGGGACTGGGTTGCATTTAGTTAAGTTGTTGGCTCAGGGGGTCTCATAGAAATTTCCAAACAACCCAGGCTGTTGCCAAGACAATGGGATGCTCTCTGCTAACTGACAGTGAGGTCTATTGCCGAGGATAACACCCACACAACTCATTGAACATGGAGAAGCTGAGCTGGTGCCTACATGGAGCCTTCACCCCTATGTTCTAGTGTCTTTGGTACAGGGAGATACTCTGAAAGCAACCAAAAAAAGAAATGTAAACACCAACCCAGCCACAAAACCTTTGACCTACAGTCTGTCTTGCCTGCAAGGTATGGTAGGGCAATGGTCTCACAGAAGTTGTGGGAGTAACTAACTGATGTCTGACTTGACTTAAAGCCCACTCCATGAGACAAAACCCATGCCCAACATTGCTTGGGTACCAAGAACCAGAGACTAGATAGGCCAGAGACCTAGGGTAAAATCAAACACTACTGATCTAAAAAAAAGTATCAGTAAAATGATTCCTAATGATATTCTGCTATACTCAGAGACCAGTGCCTTACTCTGTCATCATTAGAGAAGCTTCTTCTTGCAGTAGACAGGAAAAGATGCAGAGACCAATAGCCAGGCATTATACAGAAAGAGAGTCCTTGAAACACACAGCTCTAAATTGAATGACTCCATCAAATCTCTCCCCTCAGAACTCAGGGAACCCCTTAGAAGAGCAAGTGGATAGAATATAAGAGCCAGAGGGGATGGAGGACACCAGGACAACAAGGTCCTCTGAATCAGCTGAGCAAGGCTCACATGAACTCACAGGGACTCAAACAGAAAGCACAGGGCCAACATGGGCCCACACCAGGTCCTCTGCATATATATTATAGCTCTCAGCTTAGTATTTTTGTGGGACTCCTGAGTGTGTGAGAGTCTNTGATTCTTGTGTCTGCTCTTGAGGCTCTTTTCCTTCTGTTGGGTTGNGGTGCTCAGCTTCGATGCCATGGTTTGTGTTTTATTATATATTTTTTGTCATGCCTGGTTGTTATGTCTTAGAAGCCTGTTCTTTTCTAATGAGAGACAGAAAGGGAGTGGATCCAGAGAGGACNGGAGGACNGGGANGAGTAGATGGAGGGAAACTATAATTAGGATACATTGTATGNGAAAAGAATCTACTTTCAATACAAGGANAAGAAAAGGAGAAAGAAAAAGAAAATGTAGCCAATCATGGCTATGTGGCTGCCACAGNCTAGTGCGGTGGCCCAAAAGGATGGGTNAACAAAGTGCACAGCAGGGTAAGGGTATCATGATGGAGGCCAGCATGAGCTGTGAGTGACAGANCGNGGCATAGGCATCAGTCCTCANAACTGACAGCCAAGTGGTGGTAGCCAACAGTGGAACTCNGCAGGAAAATTAGCAAAATTCTGATAAGACCAATGAGAAAGGTAAAAAGAGTAAAAGTACTCCTTACCATAAAGGAGACAAAGCATTGAAGTTCCCTTCAAATGAGAAGACAGCTAAGAAAAGCAGATAAACCCAAGGCTAGACAGGAGAGACTCTGGGAATAGCAACAGGCTCTAGGCAGTGTGGACTTGCTTCCCCCTTAGGGTGCTTTAATCAGGGTTTGGAGTTGGTGAAGACAGATAATGAACGGGGAGAGTGTTGCAGGTGCCCAGCATCAAAACTAGTGACCCTGGCTGCAACCTTGACACGTGAAGAATGCTTTCCTTTATTGAGCTTCACCAGGAACAAGAAGCAGCCTCTCTGGTGATATGAGGCCCTGTGGCTGAGTTCCCGCCACAAGAGTGCTTTACGTGCATTAANTAGCATGGGAGAGAAAATGATGGATATCTTGTTTTCATATCCTAGGTTGACCAATGACCTGTAGCCNTAAGTGGCCTCTGTAGTTCCATTTTAATGCCCCTCAGCCCNCTACTCCCTCCAGTCCTGCTGGATCAAAAACATCTTCACAATCGTACAAGTGCAAATTTCAGTCACATTTGGAGAAAATGGNAGTGGGAGATGGCAAAAAGCCTGGAGATATCCCTTCTGAAGCAGCTGTTTCTTAGCTTCAATCCTACTGCTTTAGTCAATGACAGTATTACTGGCAAAGTGTTAAAGAACCAAAATTAATTCGATTATTTTTGTGGGCCTGGGATTGAACCTAGGACCTTGTACTTGCTTGATAAGTAGCCAACCATTGGGCAACATCCCAGTTCCTCACAATTAAACCAAGAGTGACCAGAGTTTTATTTTCAACACTCATCTCTCCCTGCTATTGATATGCTTAGAAATCACAACCTGGAAATCATTTGAATATAAGAGTTGACATCAGAGGGAGACATCTGGGAAGAATAAATTGACGTGGCATCTTGCACCATTGTAGCCTCCCNGCNCCCCTGCATCCTTCACCTTTCTGTCACTCTGCCTGGAATGCTAATCAGTAAGTTCATTTGNATCAGAATGTGTCCTCCGTTGAAAGTTCACATACATTGCCAGGTTAAAAAGCCACCATTCCCTCATACATGGGATAAACTCTGTAATTGCTGGCTCCAGGTTCCCAGGGTAGCAGTACNGAGGAGGAGTCTGTGTCGGTGGGAGGTGGGGACCAGCGGTGAATGTGGTGAAGGAAGATGAGAAGTTCTTTTCTAGCATTGAAAGGAAACTGGGATGGGGCTCATGGGAGGAATCCTACAGAGGAGGGAGTGGAAACTACAGACTTTGCTTATTTCTTTTATCTTAAATAATAGTTACGTATATAGAGATATATAATAACATATACACATATATGTTATTTTTTGTTGATTCACAGTGGTTGTACATATTTGTGGGGCACAGTGTGACATCTCTGTGTTCCATGACCTGATAAACAGTTGTCTACACTTATCCCAGGCTCTGTAATCATTCCTCTACTCTCTACTTACATGAGGTAACTTTTTATTTTCCACATGTAAATGAGAACACGTGGCATTTGCAACTACTTTCTGAGGTTAATCATCTTCCAGGGAAGGGGTAGCCCTCTTTTCCTCCTTCCTCATTTGTTTCTTGATTTCTTGTTATCAATCTCCACAAAAATGAGAAATTTGCTAAAATATTTAGCTTGTTTTATGAGCAAATAGTTTCCAATCTGTAAGTAGAACATTGTATCATAGCCCCTGGAGAAGCTGACGACCTTCTGAAATGCATGATTGACTATTTCACACAAAAGAGATTACCTCTACAAACCCTGTNAATGAGAAAGGTGAGGTTNATACACTTGCTCAGAGAATGTTAAATATTTATCTAGCTGCAGCACTTTAAAGGCAATGAGGAGCTTAAGGAGCTTTTTAAAAAAGGATTTTAATTAATTAATTGATTAATTAGTGTGCTTGCATGTGTGTGTGTGTGTGTGTGTGTGTCTGTGTGTGCACGCAGTGACAGAAAGATGCCTGAGATACACCCTGGAACTGGAGTTACAGGCAGTTGTGAGCCACTTGACATGGGTGCTAACAACTGAACTGTTTGGGTTTTTATAAGACAGTGAGTGTTCTAAACCANGGATCCATCTCCCCAGCCCATTAAGGAACATTTGTGGCTCCTGTGATCCTTACNTCTTGTAGCACAGAGCTCTTTGTTGCAGTAGCTCTTAACTCTTGGGAGTTACTGCTACCTTGGGAAATTGGCAACATGTGTATATTTTTCCTACCAAGAAATCATGCACACAAAATCTTGCATTTATTTTCAGAGGGTTCATAGGAACTCCCTAAAGACTGAATTGTTCAGGGGTTTTAGACTAGGGATTGCTGCTTTAGTAACTGGAGGCAAACGCNAGCCTATGAATAAAGGAAAATTCCAGTTTAGCAATGGCTGTGGGGTAGGGCTGGAGGATCCAAACTGGGGCTTAGTGTATTTAAGATCTTATCAGAATCTGGAAATCACTTGAACATAAGCGTTGACATCAGAAGGAGATGTCTGGGAAGAATTAATTGATGTGGCATTTACCCTACTGTAGCCTCCCTCACCTTCATTTCTTGTCTCTCTGTCATTCTACCTGGAATACTAACTAGTAAGTTCCTTTGGATCAGTGTGTATCCTCTGTNGAAAGTTCACATACGTTGCAAGGTTANAAAGCCACCCTGCCTCATACATGGAATAAACTCAGGGAACACTAGTTCATGTCAAGCATGAGCCTAAAGTCCTGACCCTCCAGTGTCCACCCTTAGAGTGGCAGGGATTACATTACAAGCCTGTGNGCTTTCCCCACTCCATTTTTAGGGTGTACTNGAGGTCTAACCTGGGGCTTCTGATCTGATAGGCCAGTGCTTTCCCCCTAAGCTATATTTCCAGAACCCATATTTAGTATATGAATAAGACTTTATTATTCAAAGACTTTTGCTTCTCCTGTATAATACAGATACAAATGCTAGAGAGCCTGTAATCTGCCCTGTAGGCCCATCACATGGGGAGTCCAAGAAGGTTCCACAGTATTATAAAAGAGGAAGACAGGCCACCCCATAGAAATGTTGCCAGAAGACAGGAAGCAACAATTTTTTTTTCATTTGTTCTCAGATACTAAACACTAATTATGTGAAGGGACATTGTGCTAGGTCTTTAGGGGACACAGAGATGTAGGAGGCTNTCTTTTTAATTGAATCGCATGCTATCTTGCAGCAGGCAAACTTTGCATCCTAGTACNTTAGGGTTGAAGAGAGCCCTCTCTGGCCTGTATTCTGCTCAGATTCACATCCACATCTGTCCCTCAGTTGTGCAAGGCTGGGAAAGGGACCATGCCTTTGTTTTCCTGTCTGTAAAACACAGACCATACTCAGGGTGACCATTCAGTTAGTGCTCTAAGTTTGTTTATTTTTTTGGGACTGGGTCTGAGGTAGCCCACTCTGACCTCTAATTCACTGTGTAGCCAAGGATGATCTAGAACTTCAGGCTCTCCTGTTTCTATTTACCCAGTGCTAGTATAACAAGTGTTCATTATCTTACCTGCTTTTTAATTTGAATTATTTTGGTGTTCATGTACAGGAGAGGGATAAGCTTGCCTGTGCATGTACATGTGGAGGTCAGAGGTCAAAGTAGAGTTTCCTCCTCCATTACTCCCCANACAATGCAAATTGATATCTCCACAACATAACCCCTATACCTAAGGNTCAGGGAACATCATTGAAGATGGGCCAGAAGACTGTAAAGCTCAGAGGATGAGGACATCTTCTGGGTGATAGTGTCTTCTATATATGACNGGGAAGTTGCANTGTGAAATCCCAACTCTATGGTTGCCTGGACAAGACCAGCACAAGAATAACACCAGTTGACATACCAATGTGAATAAAGGAACTCTCATAAGGTCTTACCATTAGATGAAGAGTTAGAGGCAATCAATGGCTGCTGAGAGATGGAGTATCAACCTTCTACAGTGATAAGCTTCCTGATAGGTTATCTAATCCCAAGTGGTCAGCCCCAAACACACACACACACACACATACACACACACGAGCAACGCTAAATGAACTCAGCATGTTGTATTTATATATGTGTGCATGTGTATAACAATAACAATTGAAGAAGAGGCTCTGAATTTGAGAAAGAAGAGTAGGGACATAAGAGGAGTTGGGGGGCAGAGTGAAATTCCCCAAGAAATTAAATAAAAAAGACAGGGTCTCTGACTGAATCTAGAGTTTGCTGTTTAGGCTACCCTCACTATCTGTCCGTGACTACTTCCCAGGACCTAGGGTTTCCACTTCCCATGCCTGGCTTTTATGTGGCTGCCCTGGATCTGAACTTACACAGACAGCAGTTCACGTGTTGAGCCATCTCTGCAGCCCCTATTTTATCCTTTACCTTAAACTAGTGAGAAGAAACAACAAAGTGATAACTCTGCAAGTCTGTCCTCTTATGCAAATGCTCTCCAGATGTCTGTTCTACGGTTCAGACCCAGATCATTAACTGTGTCCCAGAAGTTGTCTCTGAAAAACTTTTAATTTTATGTATATGTGTGTGTACCTACTTCTCCGTTTGTGCATCCCATGTGTGCAGTGCCCACAGAGGTCAGAAGAGGGCATCAGATCCCCTGGAGCTAGACTAACAGACAGTTTTGAGCTACTTGATGTGAGTCCTGGGAACCAAACCCAGGACTGTTGAACTTTATCTCCAGACTCCAGAAGATGTCTTGGTAACCTTCAATCTGAGATATTTGACTAAAGCTCTATTAGACACTTCTGTNCCTTAAACTTTTAATGATTTTTCTGGCTCTTAAAAATAGGCAAATTTCTGAAAAGTATATTTGTTTATTATAATCACATTTTTAAAGTCATGAAAAAAATCACACATATAGTTAAGTTTAAAAATCCTAGGGTATGGAAATATATGTAAACAATGACCTCAATTATGTAAAAACTATGCACAGAAAAATGTACTAATGTAATAATGATGTTTATTTAAAGTTCTCATTTATTACCTTTATTCTATATATTTCTATGGTTAAATATTTTTATAATTAGAAAAACAATGCAATTATCATTGTCAATCTTATTAGTTTATGGAAGTCCTAGGCTCATGTCTTGGCTTTCCTGCCCAGAACTGCATACAACAGTTAGACACATCTCTCAGCCTTTCTCAGACAGGTTACAGGTAAACATTTCTTTTTGTGTGTGTGCAGTTTTTTTGAGACAGAGTTTCTCTATGTAACAGCCCTAGCTGACTTGGAATTGGCTTTGTAGACCAGGCTGGCCTCNAACTCACAGAGATCTGCCTGCCTCTGCCTCCCAAGTGCTGGGATTAAAGGCGTATGCCACCATGCCTGGCCACTTAGTCAGCATTTTATGGGAACAAAGTAATACCACATGCTTATTTTTATGTGTAAAGATGCTTATGTTTTAATTTACACAGTAAATATGGTACTTGTATTTTCCCAATCTTTCTACTAATATTTTCTTTTATGACTGTGGATATAGGAGGCCCTAGGCATTAAAATCCTGCCTTTTTAGCAGCTAGGAGCTAGAACCTTATGACCCTGATATGAAGAGATGGAATCAAAGTGGCATTTGCCATTCACTCTCATCCTCTTTCCAGTCTATTTCCTTGTCCTGGTTAGATGAAGAACAGATACAGTTCTGGCTATACGGTTATGTGCTTCAAGTGACACCAGGCATGCAACATAATTTTGCATACATAAAGGATTTACTATGTAATACATACATCACATTAGAAAAGGTTTTACTATTGTCTGCTGTCCTGACAAGGAATGCTCTAAACAGCATTACCCTCGAGTTTCTTTTTTCTTTCAGTGAGTATTGTGAAAGTATAGGGAAATTGGGCACTGTGCTTTCATGATTCTCAAAGGAATTTTAGCCTGGGAAGTGAGGGCAGAGGGAAGGCAGGAATGCTAAACAGCAAGGGAGTCCTTTCTTTCCAGGAATCTCCAGTTTGAAGACATAAAGTGGCTTCTTTAAAATGACTTTAACTTGTTCATTCTTGCCAGTTAGAATCTACAACTTGCAGAAAGATGGCCTTGGTCCAAGATTAATTGTCACTAACTAAGGAAATGACATCGGATCTGTTATTTAGTGTCTGCTTAGTGAGTGTTTCCTTTTGCAAAGTGGTGCTATTGATAGTGACCCCAGCAAAGTTTACTGTAGTATCAAATATGATAATTTGAAATGTTCTTTGCTAAGCATAAAGTGACAGACAAACAACATTGCCATCAGTTGCAATAAAAGATTTTTGGGTGCTTATTCTGTTCTTTGTATACATTAGTGCATTTAATTCTAATCTCATGATTTAGACGTTATCACTTCACTTTTCTGGAGGGTTAAGCAAGAGCCTGAGGATCCATTCCCAAATTGCCTGAGGATCCATTCCCAAATCGCTTGGCCAGCATTGAAAGCATTTCACGGAGGACCTGAGATTTAAAGCAGGCAAACAACTCTCAGGCCTGCATCATCTTTATTCCTAGAACAGTTATATTTCAACTGCCTCAGAGTTTCAGAACCTCCAAAAACATATCAGAAATCCCTTGTGCGTTGGAAGATGGTTTTCTATTTTTTTTTTAAGATTTAAACTATTAACTATGTGCATGTGTGTTTCTGGGTGGGTATGTGGATGTGAGATGGAGTTGTAGGTGGTTGTGAGCCACCCTGTGTAGCGCTGGGAACCGAACTCAGGTCTTCTGCAAGAGCATTACAAATTCTCCAACACTGACCCATCTCTCCAGCCCTGGAAGATGTTTACTAAGAAGCTGTGCCCTTCTGTCCCACAGGCAGCGAATGCTTATAACTTCCGTTTGGTGTCTTGCCATCCATTTGGAATACAAGTTTAACCGATGCAAGGCTCTGTCACCGTGTCAATCTCTAGGTGTACATCTCACCTAAATGATACAAACCAGTGACCAGAGATAGGCTCTTGCTTAACAGACNGTGTTTTCAGCTTTCCAGCTTCCTTTAAAGGGGCCATTCAGGTATTAGCTGGTGCAATTAAACTACCCCACACTCTGCTCCCGTNAATAGACTGCTCGTTTCTGNGCATGCTCTTTCTTTTTCTCTGCCTTGNTCTTCTCATACACCACAGGATGGAGGACTGTTTCTGGACTCATCACACCCTCCTTGCCCAGGATTTGTAAGTAAAAAATATCTGAACTAGTTTTCTATTGCAGTGCTGTGTTGAGTTTGTGCCTTTTGTGCAAAGAAAGATGGGCTGTTCCTGGCATGCTTTTCCCTGGGATGCCAGGTGGAGTAAGGTAAGAAAGTCATAAGATCTGGTTCCTAGTACCAGATCCAAGTCAGGCAACAGCCATCAAGTGTATCTTCCCAATATGAATATTTTTCTCATAGAAAGGACCCTACAGGAGCCATCAACAGCATCTGTCTGCATAAACTGCTTGTCTTGTGTGGGTGACTCCTGCACACAGGGCAAAGAGCTAGCTAGGCCTCTGGCCCTCCACCAGGTGAAAGAAGTGCCCTGTGCAAGACCCACAGTAGATGCCCATTTCCCTTCATTTCTCTTCAGGGAAGGCTGGGTAGCTGCTTGATATTGGAAGCCCGACTTAGTGAAGGGCTTTCAAAACATCCTCTAATTTGCTGGAAGTGTTTAAACTTAAGTTATTAAGATAAAGTTCAGATAAAGTTTAAGTAGTTCAGGGATAGTTCATTTTCTGTCTCTAAAAAAATTCCCATTTCTTCCCAAACATTGTGCTACATAGCACTGGTCTGAAACTTGATCCATGACTGAAGANTCTTGTCTCAGAGATAGAAGGTTTCTTCCCATGGCCGTAAGAAGTTTATGGAGTGTGCCTGGTCATGGTAGTTATGTAAAACTTGTAGAAGGCCATTGACTTGGGCTGAATGTTTTTGAACGGGGCTCCAAAGAC
>LZPO01076786.1:11816-21992 GCA_001675575.1 Neotoma lepida
AACAATGGAATATGGGGTCAGAAATTAAGCTACTCTACACCATGATGGTCATTATTACATCCACTGTCTCTTTTTCTTTCTAGTGAAATTTTTAAATTATCTTATTTCAATTAAGGTATAACTGCATCACCCCCCCAATTTAATATCTCCAACCTCTCCCATGTCCCCTATTCCCTCTCAGATTCTATCTATCTATCTATCTATCTATCTATCTATCTATCTATCTATCTCTATCTATCTCTATCTCTAACTCTATCTCTCTATTTCACTCTGTGGGTGTGGGTGGGTGTGTATGTATGAATATTTGCCAAGTAAGTTTAATGTTGCTCGTCTTGATTCTATATATTTTTAAGGTTGATAACTTCGTATTAGATAATCTAATTAATTTGGGGCCAGGATCANCCCTAGAGACAACCAATTCTCCATTTTAGGAGTCTTTAATTGCTTGCTACCCTTCATGTAGGGGTGGATCTTACCATGATAATTCTCCATCCTCTTTTGTAAGTCAGATGGTGTTGTCATTATTCAGGTCTTGTTCAGCAGGCATATTGTTGAGATCATGGATATAGCTTCCCTGTAGTATTTAGAACACACAAACTTTCAAAAATCTTTCTGGCCCTATAGCATTTACAATCTTTCTGCCCCTCCTTCCGAAGTATTCTCTGAACCTTATCTGTAGGGCTTTGGGTTGTAGATATATCTGTTGAAGCTGATAACCAAAAGGTCAGTTGTTCTCTACATTTTGGCTAGTTGTATATTTCTGTAATGGTTTCTCTATGCTGTAAAAAGAGGATTTAATGAGGGGTGGGAGCTACACTTATCTGTGGGTATAAAGATAAATATTGAGACTGCAGTTAGGAATTATCCTGTTTTGGGAAAATAGTAGTAGAATATTCTCCTTTGAGATTCATGACTTCAATAGCCATGGGTGGTTGGGTAAGTTTATAGCATCAGATAAAGCTTCAATCTTGTTGAGGAGGCTGTAGGTAACTGTGAAGATGTAAATGTCACTATTGCACCTTTAGGGACATCTTGNCATGCTGGTAATTGTGGTTCATAGTCATCACTACTGAGGAGGACTANTANTGCATTCTTTCCTCAGAAGCCACATAGCACAGTCCAGTACTGTCAAAGCTACTCCTTTGAGAGGAGNTTTGGNAGTAAGGACCCAGCTCTAATTTCCNTAGTCCTGTGTTCAAAGTTCNTGTCTTTAGCAATAGAGACTTACCTTCAACTTACAAGAGGCAACCAAAGGCAANAGCAATAGCCTATATTGGTTCAGGNGAGTCTAATAAGCAATTTGTTGATAGAATATAGTCATTGTTTCCATAGCATTGTGAATACATTTGTTTATTTTGTACTGCCATGATAAAGACCATAACCAAAAGCAACTCTGGGTTTAAAGGCTTTATTTGGCTTACATGTCCTGNTCACACTCCATTGAGAACAACCAAGGAAGGAACTCAAGGAACCTTGAGACAGGAGTTAAATCAGAGACAATTGGGTGAGAGTACTCCTTACTGGCTTATTACCTATGTCTTTCTCAATGTAATTTCTATACAACCCATGGAGAGCACNGCCCACAGTGGGCTAGGCTCTTCTACATCTATTATTAATCAACAAAATGACTCTAGACTTGTTTAAAGACCAATCCGATGGAAGTTTCCTCTTAGTTAAGGTTCCATCTTCCTAGATGACCTGAGCTTGTGTCAAATTAATAAACAAAAAACAACAAATGAAAAAAAAACTATCAAATACAATGAATAATTGTTGTTAANTGTTATTTCTCCTCTTCATGGTGTCTGTTCTAATGTCTGAATCATGGAAATGAAAACCAANTATCACATCATTATTTAATTAAGCATAATTGTCACTGGAAAGAGTTATGCCATACAGTTTGTACATTTTCTTTAAATTACTTGTTATAATTCCAGAACTTCTCAAGGGGAAGACTTTTGTGTTCCTTTAAGAGCATATATNTTTACCTTCTAATAACATTTATTTTGGAGAGTTTTACCTGAATACATACTGTACTGACTCCAGATTTCTCCTGCCTGTTTTCTTCAACACACAATTTCTTTATCCCTGTCTCTAGATGAAATGAATCCTGCCATTTTTTCAGACTAGTCATGCCTGCATGTTTACTTGTTTGAATGTGGTATATATGGGTACATGTTTTACATAAGCAAGCTTTAGGTAAGAATTTTTAAAAATTTAATTAAAGGTCATAGTACATTCTTTTGGATTATTTTTCTAACNATCTTTTGTTTCCAAAGTATAAATGGTTTATCAACATGTTTGAATAATCAACACTTTACTGTACAAATGTAAAACACAATATACATACCAGTTATAAGGCTAGTATAGATAAACTTGGCAAATTAAAGACAACAACAGAATAGAACCTATTGCTCTAAAAAGTTTTATCAATGTCAGTCTTGGAACGTGTTAATTCTTTAGTAAAATAGAAGAGTCATGTAAATCATGCATCAGTCTTATACAATAATAAACATTGTGATGTTATTACTTATTTGGACTCCAAATATTAAAATACATACAAAGACTGTATATTTTCTTCGACTTCTACTCACTTAATAGTGTTGCTTTTCCTTAAACCACATATTTGACTGTCTTGTTGGAATACGAGTGTGGCCGTATAGTTCAAAAACAGCAGATTCCACCTTTTCTTAGTTTGTTTCCTNTTGGCATGATTAAATACTCTGACAAAAGCAGTGACAGGTGGGAGGGTTTATTTTGGCTCACAGTACATGGGACAGTTCATCTTGTCAGGGTAGTCAANACAGCAGAAGCCTGAAGAATTTGGCCACATCCCAGTTACAACAAAAGCAGAGAACAGTGAATTCATGCTACTGTTCAACTTCCTTTTTCCGTTTATATAGACTAGAATCTTAATCAGGGAATAAATGGTGCTGCCATACATGGTGGACATTCCTTCCCATCTCAGTTAATACAACCAAAACAATCACTCCAAGGCATAGACATAGGCTAGTATGTCTTCTTGGTTATTTTAGATTCTTCCAGGTTGACAATAACAATCACATGGTTCATTTTATAAATAGNTGATTATGTGTTTATTGTACCATTTCACATTAACTTATATGAACAGGAAGTAGAAACAATAATAAGTCAGACTTTCACATCTTTATCAATATGTCACTCCTTTCTTTTGGAGAAGTTAACTCTGTGTACTGGTGACATAGAGTGATACATGTCATACTGTTAGGATAGAAAAGCTTGAACTGCTTTTAAATTCATTGAAGTGAATCAGTTTCTTAATACTTAGCAAATAGGTGAAAGTTATGCCACTGACTTAAACNTACACNCCCAAATGATGAATGTCTAATGTAAAATTCTCTAAAAGAAAATAAAACNTANTGAAGATATGTCTTTTAANTTTTAAGCCNTGTGANTGTGACTTCTATCTGAGAAAGAGTCTTCACCAGTGGACTTGTGTNAAGGATGTTTATCAGGATCNCACTACATTACCCAGNGGGTTATAAATTGCATGATAGTATCCTTGGGGAGCCACACNNTGGCAAGGCAACAGAAAAAGGTGTGGTGAAGACAACNTGGACTCTGGAGTGATACAGTGGCAGAGAACACTGATCCCACCAGCTCCCAAAGAAAGTGAGGANTGTTCTTCCCTGGAGNCTGTGGGACCTCTAGTGCCCTGATTGTAGGCCTTTGACCCTCTAAGNTGAAAGACAACAATCTCTGTTATTTCCATTGTTTGTCACAATAGCTAAATGTAACTTGCAATATTAACTCANTTTTTCTCTCTAAACTTTTAAAACTGAATTTCTGAGTCAAGCATCACCCANTTACTAAAGCAGCATGCACAATAATTATAAAACTGTCAGGCTCTATAAAAGCACTCACAATATCATTGTAGGACAGCATCAGAGTAGTAAGACATGATGATGTCTTGGTGTTGAGATTACAGGAACAANGATTTAAGCCAATCAAAAGAAGTGTTACCTCAGCCATCCAGAAGTATTCTGTTCCAGTCAGTCAACTTCATCTCTTAAATCCCAGCAGATTCATTCCAGGAAATGAATAAGAAATTCACACCAGCCTTATTGTAATGTTGGAAGGTTTTTGTTTTCTAACAAGAAATANAACAAAAAAGCTTGAATGAAGCACAATGGATTCTCTGCGAAGACTGATGTCCTAAGAGTAAAGCTCAATTAGAGCAAAGTAAACAAAAGTTNGAAGCAATGTAGAGAGCCAAGAACTTTGCCTGGAAGAGTAAAAGGGATGTATCCTCATGATAGCATAAGTCACAAGGTTTGCATACAAATTAGTCACATCTTAGCNGAAATTAGGAAGTACTCTAATAGTATAGAGCAGAACTGTACTATGGAAAGGAGAGTTTGTATGTTTGGAACAGAAACNTAACAATTTTCATTTTATAATTGACCCTACCCCTATCCATATTAGTGTCTTTTTCTGATACAATATTTCATACTTAAGAATAATAATTCCTTATTTAGGTGCTAATTTACATTAAAACAATAGAGATCATAGTTTGACCACAATTGAGGGATAACATAACAAATGGGACATAGGGATCANAATGGTGTGAAATAAGTATAAAAAATTGGTAGTTACCAGTCATGTGTAATGTTGAGAAACGATGTAGGGGGGCATTTTTTTTTTCTCAGTACTTTCTCGCTGGTTTGAGATGCAGAGGGAGGCCTTTGTGAGTTGGAGGTTTTCTTGCTCTTAGTCGGGTTCCTTCAGCCTGCTGTCCAGGCTTCCTCACTCTGTCAAGAGAACATGGCCAGCTCTCCTAGCCTTACAAGGAATGTGAAGGAAGAACACAGACCTCATCAAGAAGATGAAGTCATTTTATAAACAATATCATATAATTTCAGGAAACAAAATCTGTTTTNCTTTTATTCATATTTTTCCAAGCAATATTTTAATCATATTCTTTGCCCTTCTTCAACTTCTTCTACATCCTCTCCACATTCCTACTCTCTTCATGTTCTCACCCCCACCCAATTTCTTTCTTCCTTCTCAAAAAAAAAGGTTTTGATAAAATTTTGTTTTAAGGTTGATACTTTTTTTGTCTTGTTTTATTCTGATTTCAGATTGCTGAATATCTTCTTAAACATGTGAAAACTTTCAAAATGTGACTAGCAAACCTTTATTTTTGTGAATCATCTTGTAATTTTAAGCTTTATGGAGGTAATAAAGGGAATCATCTCATATCTTAGTTACTTTTCTATCACTGTGATAAAACACCATGACCAAGGCAACTTATAAAAGAAGACATTTACTTTGGGGATCATGGTTTCAGAATGTTATAAAACCCATGAAAATCATGGCAGGAAGTTTTGCAGCAGGGAAATAGACAGGCATGGTGCTGCCATAATACTTGGGATCTTACATCTTGATCCACAAAGCACAACATAAGGCAAAGAGAGACAGAGACAGAGAGAGATACAGAGACAGAGACAGAGAGACAGAGACAGGGAGAAAGAGAGAGAGGGAGAAAGAGAGAGAGGGAGAGAGAGAGAGAGAGGAAGCTAACTGGGATTTGCATGGACTTTTGAACATCAAGGCCTACCCTCAGTGACACACCTTCTTCAACAAGGCCACACCTCCTAATCCTTCCCAAACAGTTCCATCAAGTAGGAACCAAGTATTCAAATATGTGAGCTAATGGGGCCTTTCTCATTCAAGCCACCACACATTGTATATTGATGATATTTAATAAAACAAGAATATATTATTTTTTACACTGCTGAGCACTACACACCAGAAAAGACATTTAGTACAAACAAGAGCAAGCTTAGGTAGCCCCATAACTGTGATAATAAATAATGTCTATTGAGCACTTACTGTGNGCTAACTAACATCTAATGTATCACATATATAGCTTTATTCCATTCCCAAAATAATGCTATAGCTATGCTCAGATTGATGTCGTAGTGTAGAAAACATAACAGTAGTAACAGANAGTTAAACTGTCTAAGAAGTCTTGAGTGACATGTGCCATGTTTTTTAGCTAGAATATGATAGAATATGCCCTTCATCTGTAGNCCACAAAAGCACCTTTGATGAGTGTCTACATTGGACAAGGCTGTGTGTCTTTCATGTGCTAACTTATGAAAGTTCACTACAGTTTTAATATCTAGCTAATGAACCTAGTCCTTTTCAAATTCTAGTAATTTTCAAANTTTGAATCATTTCTTCATCAGCATTGAGTAACTGAAAAGTTCTTTAAGAATGATTTTTATCACTAGCACTGGGGAAGTGGCAAGTTTGAGTAAGCACTAGCTTTCAAGTCAGAAAGTTTTAACTATCCTTTTGAAGGTTTGTGACAATAAAAGACAATGTATTCATATAGTTATTATCTGGATAATCAAAGAGACATAATGCCTTGTCTTGCCCTCCTCTCTCTCTTCCTTCTTCCCTTTCTCCCTCCCAGACCCCNTCCTCTTCTATGNATAAACAAACATACATGNCTGTGGGGACACTTTGANCCNCTTTTTCATGCTTCTTTACCCCNNCCCCTCATCTCTGATTTTTCTTTCTCCTCAGCTCAACTTCAGTTCTCTAGAATTGCCCATAACATAAAGAATTTTGTAATTTGTATTCAATTCTAAAAATGTATTGAATCAAGAAGAAATGGAGTATATGAAAACCTATAGCAAACAGAATTTATCTTCTCTAAAAGCAAAAGGTCCTTTCCTAGGTGTAGTCTACTATGTTTCCCTTAAAGTCAGTGAACATGTTAGTTCTCATTACCTAAAACATATNTATTACAAGTACAAAACCTATAATAAATACATTGTTCAGGATCATTAATATTATATTTCATTAACACAGAATGACTTGGATGCATNCATATAGCTAATTAGATGATTATAGTAAAATGAATGTTTTTTTAGAATTTAATGGTGGAAATCAGTAGCTCAACCAAACTGTAATAAGTACTAAAGAAGTCAGTAATTCTGATAGTNGCAGCTGAATACAACTGGGCTTGGACTCAGAGCATTTCATAGAACTGGTTCCTTCTTTCATTAACTGGGAAACCATTGGCATGTAACAATCCCTTGNTCTCTATGTCTACATTGCCAAATTGGACATAATGGTAAAAATTTGAAGTCTATGCACATTGTGTNAGTATGTGCTTGTTCCTATAAGTAGGTCTGGGCATGTGTGACATGGCCTACACATAGAGGTCAGAGAATAGCCTTCAAGTAGCAATCCTTGCTCTTCCACCTTGTTTGAGACAAGGTCCTTTCTACACTGTGCACATCAGGGTAGCTGGCCCAAGAGGTTCTAGAGACTGTCCTGTCTCTGCCTACAGGAACACAGGAGACTACAAACACTTGACCTTTATGCAGGTCAGACTTGTGTGACTGATGCTTTCACCCACTACGCCATGTCTAGACTTAAGGCCTGTCTCTTATACACATCTAGATGTGTATAAGAGACAGATGTAAGAGAAAGAATATTTAGGGGTATTTTGTTTGTTTGTTTGTTTGTTTGTTTTTGCTATTAAGCCTGACATACCACAAAATGAAATTCATGAACTCTTTTTACATAGTTAAAAGTAATAGAGAATATAATTTGTATAAAATATTTTAATAATTTTTCCTTAAATTATGTTCTAACTCTTCTTCTGACACACCTGTCAGTGATGTCATAATACCTTGCTTTTCTGGATTTCTCCACTTCTTTTCCTACATGTATAATATTCTAACTTTAAAGATTATAAATACTGTGCATAATCTTTGAACTCTTAAGCTTGTCTTCCTCATACCCACCTGTCTCTTATACACATCTAGATGTGTATAAGAGACAGGTTTATTTCTTCTTTCATCATTAAAGAGAAATCATCCCTATTTTCTCAGGAAAACAAAGGTTCAAATTTGACTAAAAAATGTTGACTTTATTCTGCTGCAACATTTGAACTGGTAATATCCATGGGTTTTCTTATTAAGGAAGAAGTAGACAATGTAAGAGAAAGAATATTTAGGGGTATTTTGTTTGTTTGTTTGTTTGTTTGTTTGTTTGTTTGTTTTTGCTATTAAGCCTGACATACCACAAAATGAAATTCATGAACTCTTTTTACATAGTTAAAAGTAATAGAGAATATAATCTGTCTCTTATACACATCTAGATGTGTATAAGAGACAGGGACCAAGACTGCCCCAGGTGTTCCACCACAGGCACTGGGCTCCACGAAGTCAGGCCCTGCACCAGGGATGGATCCCGATCCCACCGCCTGGGGGCCCTCAAACACTTCAAGCCAAACAACTGTCTGAAGCCCCCATATTTTCTTTAAAAAATATGGAAAGCAAAGACACATTGTATAGATGTTCACTGTGATACCATATTTTTAAAAATTACCCTGTTAAGCATTCAACAAACTCTGGGTTCTCTTTTCAAGAATAAATTAAAAGCAAAGCAAAATAAATAAATGAAAATAAAATCCCTTTTATTTCCCTGAGTGAGCAGTAATACAAAAACCTATAATGGCAGCNCCTGTTAGTCCATTACTAGATTTAATGGTTTAGGAAAGAATCAGTTGAGAAACTGCTATGGCTGATGGGTAAAGGATGAGACTGNGTATANGTGAGTGTTCTAGTACTGAGCACAGCTAAAACAGCCATTCATCAAGAGTTAACCTTACTATTTCTAATCATAAGCAAAAGTGCAGCACACTGGAAATGGGCCTTCTTGTTAGAATTATTCATTTGAGAATCAGTCAACCACAGACTTCCCTGACATCCAAAAGGCTGAGCGAACAGTGGGTGATTGCTCAGGAAATTTATGAGACCGACATGAGTATTTTTCACATTCCACAAAAGAAATACAACAAATGCTTTGCTGACAAAGCTCTAGTCATTACCGATTTTATATTCCAGTTTACTGAGCAGGAAGTTCTCTGAGGCAGATGGCTTGTTTCATCATGGGAGCTTTCTTGAGGACAAATCACTTAGAGAGAAACTACAGAATCATACGTGTTGTATCCTGACTGTTGGACCTTGGCAAGGTATTTTATTTTGCAGAGTATTTTTTTTTTTTTACTTTTAATTTGCTCTATGTGGCAAGTTTGTTTTTTTTCATTAAGTGAGTAAACAGTTTTTGAGTGTTCACTATATGCCAGGGACTGTGGTAGGTACTGGGAATGTTTACAAAAAGAAAGAAAGAAAAATGGGCCCTACATCCAGAGTAATAGGGGTTCTCAGCTGAAATTACTACTTGTCAACAGTTGACATTGTCTTGAAACATCCTGGTAGCTGTCCTTTTGGAAAGAAGAATTTGGATGGACTTTTTTATTTCCTTTTTAATCAATAATGCTAATAAACTACCCACCTGATTTTCAGCAAGGCGCAACTACCCAGTGAAAGAGCACATCACAGCATCTGGACAAGGGTGGGTATCTGTGACTAAGTGCTGGAATAAGAGTGCCATCTCAGTCCCTCCCCACCCGTATAGAATACCTAAGAACTTGTAGACACTTCGAGTTGTGTCTCTTTCCTACCAGGATGACAATGATTAGGGGCATGACCCACTAATGAAGCATCAGATAATAACAGTAACACACAACGAGGAGCACACTAAAATACTTTCAATTCTGGTCCATTACAGCTCCTGGGGTGGTGGTTATTGTTTTTTCTTTGTTACTATGGTTTTTTGCCCTAACACACACACACACACACACACACACACAAACTTGTGGTAAGCTCAGTTCATCCTTTATTGTTTTTCTTGAATCCTGAAATGGACACATGTTATAAGGGTCATTAATGAAAAGTACATTTTGATGCATCTTAGAAATTACTACTTTATTATTCAAATATATCTCTTTAATGCTACTTCCCTATTTTCTTATTTTTACTTTGAGCCAAATTATTCTATAATCACAATGTAGTATTATCTGCATAGGCTCACAAAGTATAAACAAAATAAAATTTTGCCTCTGTGTATTGCCTTCTTATTTCATATAACACACAGTAAAGTAGAATTATTGAACAACAACAAAACAATTAAAGCATTCTCTTGAAGAAGCAGATTCTTACTCTAGCCTTTTCTAGCACTTCAGTCTTGAGTATTAGAAGTGCCCAAACAGTTTGGATATTTTACAAAGTCTAGAAGCAGAATTTGGATTAATCCTACGTATTCCCCAAT
>LZPO01076788.1:9005-21489 GCA_001675575.1 Neotoma lepida
AAGAATAGGGGGTAGAGCCGGGAGGACTGAGAAGTGAATGTGATAGCATGCATTATGTAAAATTCCCAAATAGTCAATGAAAATTATTTATTATTAAATAAATTATGGTAGAAAGAATGTACTTTTTCAGGTATTTATGATATGATTTTGACTCTATCACTATACATTTGACTAAAAGCAAGGAGTAGTCATGCTANGTGCTAATATCATTTTGTCCTGAAATTCCCTCCAAAGCACACATCTAATCATTTTGATATCACGCTCACTCTCATTTCAGGACACTGGCAGAATGTAGCAAGGTTTTTTGGTTTTTTATTTTTATTTTTATTTTCAGAATGCCACCTTATTGGCCTGGATACTACTTCCTTATGGAATTCTTGATTCCATCTGAAACTACAGGAGCTCAGTCCTCACTGTAGAGTTTCTTATAATCATTCTGACCTTTCCCATCCCTATCAGAATAGCCTATTAAGCTCTGCTTATAGCATTCCAGGTACTCTACTCTCTAATTCTCCAAACTCTTCAATATTCCCCAAAAAAGCTCTTCCAAAGGCATTAGAACCATCAGATATGTTTATCACAGCAAGAACTCCTTTAAAAACAGAAAGAAAAATTGTTTTCCATGTCAGTTACTTTTTTATCATTTGAAAAACTATCTGATAGAAGTAACTTCAGAGAATAGGGATTTTGAGCCATCATGGCAGGGAAGGAATAACAAGAGTATCTCAGGCTATGTTGACAAAAACATTTTGAGTCAATGGACCTTACGTTTTGTACAGAGTGAGACCACAGCAGGGCAGAACCTGGCCCTCAAAGGCGACTCCAGGAAAAGCCTTAGTCAGTCAGGGCCTACAACTTCCTCAAACAGTACCACCAGATAGAGAACATTTGCTCAAACATGAATTTGCAGAGGAGAGTTCAGATTCCAATGACAACAGGCTTAGTAGTCTCCTGGGAGAACTTGCTTATCTTAGACACCCATNTTGCCAGGTCACTTAAGAGCAAATGCCCAAGTTAACTTTCATGACCCATTGATGACAAACCTGGGAGAGCCACTTTGTTCAATGTCATTAAAAGATAGGCTCAGGCATATNACTGCTTGTAATGCCTGCCATCTCAGAACAAGAACAAGTTCTGAAGGTCTTTTGGGAAAGTATCCTCTGTTTGCAAACTGATCAGTGGGGATGAAAATGTGTGTTCACTTAGGAATCCACAAAACGTATACTAGTCATCCAAATGGACTTAGTCATGTCAGTTAAGTTTTCATATAGGAAAAAAAAAAAAAGAGAAGAAATTGAAAAAAGCTTACTGGATTTCTTATTTCTAAATGAAACATTCAGTTTTGCAGATATCTGAGGAGACCTGAGCTGCAAGTCATTTTGGAATGAGGCATACAGCAGGTATGTTGACACCCATTTCCTGTTCCTCACACCATTCTCTCAAGAGGCTTAAGACATAATAAACAAAATTGAGTATGTGTAGGGCAATCTCCTGACCTCTGGCTTTCCCTCATACAGGGCATTAGAACTTTCTTAAGAGATGTGCCACGTTTATCCATGGGGAATGTTGTACCCCGTTTTGGGGAAACCCCAAGAGACCACCAAGAAGCCGGTTTCCCATGCAAGCACATAAGGGTCTTTTTATTGTCAGGTACACCTGGGCCACGCATGGCAGATGGAAGAAAATGTGGTGGCGGCCGCGAGCCCAGGTGCAGAGAGTTTTTATAGGGAAAAACCAGGAGCCGGGAATTACATGCTTGGGATTGGGTAAAAGGGATATGGGGCAAGGTGATTTTTTGAAACTATTGGTCCAGACTTTGGGTGCGAACCCACATTTGAAACCATTGGGCTAGACTTTTGGCGGGGGAACCACAACCTGCTGAACAGGATTATCTGGATTGCTCAGCAGGATTATCTAGATATCTTCAAGGGCCATAAACCTCAGACACAGATACAAATACAGACTGCCCTGTATCTGTTTGAGTTGTCATGGCACATTCCTGAGGTCCTTCCTGGAACTGAGTACAGCAGGTGGTCTAAGACAGTGGCCCTACCCTAAGATGGGGTCTGTGTTGCCTTCACAGTGAAAAGGGGTGTTCTCTCTCAGACANAAAACGCCAAGAGAATCTANGGGAGCTGGTCTTAGGGCTCCCTCCATGTAGTCTTTACTCCAGTTTTTTCTAGTATGTTCCACAACTCTCCATTCTTCATCAAAGTTGGTGGTTAGGAGCGGTCTCAAGGTAAGGGGTGGTTGTCTGGAGGACCTAACAAGTTCGTTCCCTGGTGTGCACAATGAATTAGAAATCTGGGGAAGCACAAGGTNGGACAGTAATGACAGTCAGTGGGCACCAAGAAAGTGAAAGTACCTGATATGGAGACCATGAAAGCAGCGAGCCAGGAAATGCAAAAATGACAGACTTTCTTAGAGCAGACAAACAGCTGCATCGGAATGAGNGGGTCCCCAGAACTGAGAGTCTGCCAGGCCTCTCTGGGTCAGATGTTTCATAGGATCCCTAGGCTTCCGTTTTCTGACTCCTCCCCCTTCTCTCTCATTGGTCTCATCCCGTATGGGGTAGAAGTGGGCTCTTCTCTTCAGGAAGTTTCAACAGTCACAAAGGCCTCATGAACAAGAAGCAGCCCACTCAAAGGAGCCACCTTTACTTTCCGGATCTGTGTCAGCTGCCCTCCCCCTTCCCCAGTATAAAAATACTGAGATTTAACTGCTTAATAGTCTCCATTTCCATATGAAGCTCCTTAAGTCACATGATACTCAAGTGAATGCAAATTCTAACCAGTTGCTACCCTGTCCTTTGTTGCCAAGGCCCCAGTTAGTGAAGCTAAGGTGGAGAAAAGGGAGTATTCATTTCTACCTTCATTCCCCAAGACTCTGCTGGTCCCTTCACAGATCTCTTAGACATTTATTATACTGCTCTGAATTTTTCTTATCCCTTATCTTTCGTCAAAAAGTCATATGCTGACTTGCTAGTTTGTTTCATTAGATTCAATAAAAACAATATATCCCTGCTCTGAAAGCACAGAATCCCTCAGTGTTCTCCTAAATCTGGACTGGCCCAAGCTTGCCTCGATGTAGGTGTTTTTTCACCATCCTGTCAAACCTTCCTCACTCATTCTTTGGATGCCATCTTTATCCCCACATTACAAGACACACAGAGAGAATTGGTGAGAACAGCATTGAAATGTAAGTCTACTTTTCCATCTTTATACTTTAAACTAAAATAAAACGAAATGTTTCTATTTCTTTATGTATTTTCTCACACAGATGTGAGTGAGCTGTGTCCTCTCAGGCTGCAATGTGCCCCAAACCAAACCCATGATGTAGACATCTTCACAAGCTCTTATTGACAGTTATTTTCTTACCATTGTCCTGTTTTAAAAGTCTGGGTAACTGCGACTTTGGATGTGGCAGAGAGCCTGTTCTGTTCATTNCTGTTCAGGAGGCTGGGCAGGAATTTTCTATGGAATTATAGTTCTCCTGGAGATAATGAGGGGGCAACCAGACTATCAGGAGTAGGACAGACAGGAAGAATAAGGATGGTGATAATAAATGAATAAGCAAATGCATGTGTGAATAAAGGAATGAATGAATAAATGAACGGTGAAAGCACACAAGGCAGAGAATGGATGATGTCTGGTTTGGTTCTAATTCAGAACTCTGAAGAAAGGGCAGAAAAGACACAGCTAGTTTTCCCATTCCCTTTGTTTATTTTGAGCACATATTGGATGGGCCAGATGGGAAAAGGTCATGTAAGAAAGTTTAAAGATATATTTTTTTCTGGACCTATATTATGTATATATTGTTTCAAGGGATACTGGAAAGTATGTGCATACACTTTTGGATGATATCTTCATAATTAATAGGCTCATGACCTTGAAGAAATAATGATCCCTCCTTGAACTTCTGTTTCCTTCCAGTCATGTATCTCTCATCCATATCTGTAGTTCTTTCCCTCTTTAAGTGTTTGGGAGCACAGTTCTGTTTGTTAACATGCTGGATGTGGAAAACACATNTAACGGTGCTCATCAGCATAGTTATCCTAGATCCATTCAATCACAGAAGAAGAGTGGCTTGTTTTATAGCTGTAATAGGACAAAAGTCCTGGAATAAAAAAATTGTTCATATGACAGAGAAGATAGGATGATATAAGAACCTCAACACTGGAAATATCTGAAAAACAAAGAAAAAATACCACCAACAGAACTCAAAGTGCTCAAGGCGAGACCACAACAATACCAACCCTCTGAGAATGTTCACTACCATAAACTACCTCTTAACCTTCCANGCCAGACTAATTCCACCTTAAATTTCAACTAAAGAATGAAAAATATGCTCNGTCAACTGGTCAGTGGTAAACATGTGGGTTAGCAAAGAAAGGAAAGAGAAGAAAATGTCAGTCTTGATTCNATCANTTTNTCAATTTTTGTATCACAGAAGCTCCCATTTGACCATGACAAGTAGTGGCCTTGAAGAAGGTTTAGCCCTGTGCAATACATGCTCCTTGACATCTTAACGTTATATGAAATATTACCTGCATAAAGAACCATTAGTCTCTGTGAATGAAATTAGTAGATAGTAACTATCATACATGGTTAGAACAGAACTCCTGCCATTTAATATAGTTGAGCATAATGAAAGGAAGACTTATTAAGATTGGAGAAAAGCTGGCTCTTCAAACTCAAAGCTCAAGGTTGACAGAACAAGGCAGCTGACAACTATGTGTACATCAGTGCTCTCAGCTCACTTCCAGCCNGTAGCTAAAATATTNACATGTAGAAAAGTGACAGGTAGTGTTATAGCAGGAAATGTCTTAGTCTGTAATTCTTACAGCAAGTAATCCTGCATGCTAGTCATTTCCATTACCTTGAACTCACTGAATAACCACACGCATCACACTTAACCTCTAATTATGGACTGATGGTTTGGGCCTGAAGGTCCATGAAATGTCTTTCCATTCATAAACTTAAGCCTACAGGGAAGGCTTTGTGAATTTCTAATGGGAGGAGTTTGATTTTGTGGTCAATTTATTCTAACTTCCCAATTAATTCTATGGCAAACAATCTGCTACATCAAAACACCCTGGGTGCTTAATTGAAATGAATGACTGGNAGCTGTGGTCGGGTGCTTCCTTGGTAGCTGTTGTGCACCATCATGTCAGAGCTGCTTATTCTGTGTTGTTTCTGAAATGCTTTACAGATCAGAGACGATTCCAAGGAAGTTCCGAAGGCCCATCAAAAGCACTTATTCAAATTTCATTGTTGACCTGTGTGGGTCAAAATGACAAGAAAAAAAGAGAAAAGAAAAAGAAAAAGTGACAGTGTCTCATTGCAAAGAATGTTCTGTTATCTCTTATCAAATTCCACCGTCATTGTCTATCTATTGTGGCACTCTGAAGTCTGAGAATGTTGACACCCTGGTAGCTCCTCAGAGTGATAAAACAGGGCTGCTTTTGTTTGTTGTTTTTTCAGAACTTGCAGTCACTCCACAGGCAGGTTCTAACTAAACATTTTCATCTGCCCGGTCCTTTCAAGGTTCACTGGTTCACTGATCATCTGTTGTAGCTCTTCCCTCCAGGGTGTTCAGAACTATGTGTAGGGAGACTTGGTAGCTCTCTGATAATGATTCTTTCACTTCCAATATTTGTCTAAAGATTCAGAAATCCTTGAGGTATTCTACACCTTCACCATGCAAGTGTGCTTTGATGTCTTTGTCCATCTGTTAGATGCTAAGGTACCTGGGATTAGATTGACAGGCCCAGGCACAAAGAGAGAACACAGAGTAACATAGGCTGTTCTCTCCAATATATACCTTTGAATTTTATGCTGTCTGTTCTCACCTTGCACTACAGTGTGCTTGGTNTTAAAAGAGAAAGAGAACTAGGCATTAGGGTGTCAAAATAGTCATTATAAGGTCAAAACATGAATGTGTGAATGNTAAGTAGAGTATATGAAAACAGGCAATCCTTTGGAAAGGAAGGGACATAGCCTTCATTCAGGGTCAAGTGTAGCATTAGATAAATTACTTTCCATGAAATGTCACCTTCCAACTGTTTCTTAGCATTGCCTTCCATTCCTTCGTGAACTTGAACAAATGATTACATCTCTTAGACATTAAGAACTCTTTTTTATTCTTCTCTCATATATATATTACATTCTTTCATATATTACTTTATTTTCTCTTCCCTCTCCCCACTGTGTCTCTTCTCCATCTCCCCTCTACTGTGATCCATCCCCCTCTGCCTCCCCTTAGAAAAAAGCAGACCTCCCAGGGACATCAGCCAAACATGGCATAACAAGCTACAATAAGACGAGGCACATACCGCCACATCAAGGCCAGACAAGGCAACCCACTATGAGGAAAGAGTCCCACAATTAGGCCAAAGAGTCAAAGACATCCCCCATTCCCACTGCTAGGAATCCTACAAGAATACCAAGCTATTCAGCCATAACATATATGCAGAGGACCTAGGTCAGACCCTTACAAGCTCCCTGATTTCTGCAAGCTCCCATGAGTTCGGCTTAGTTGATTCTGTGAGCCATATTCTCGTGGTGTCTCTGACCCCTCTGGTTCCTGTGATACTTCCTCCCCATCCTCCGCAGGACTCCCCAAGCTCTGCCTCATATTTGCTGTGAGACTCTGCATCTGCTCCCATCAGTTGCTGGATGAAGTCTCTCTGGTCGCTTTGATGACAATTCGGTCCCTGAACACTCTGCATGCAGGAACTGTAGGTCGAAGGTTTTATGGCTGAGTTGGTGTTCCAATCCCTACACTTGAGGCCTTGCCTGGTTACAGAAGATGGCCGGCTCAGGCTCCATGTCCCTCATTACTAGAAGTCTTTGCTAGGGATACTCTAGTAGATTCCATGGAGTTTCCATTGCTCTAGATTTCCACCTTGCCCCCAAAATGCCTCCCAATCCAGTTGTTTCTCCTAGCATTTTCTCACCACCCCCACCTGATCTCTCCTGTTCCCAACCCCATCTACCCACCAGTAAAAATCTATTCTATTTGCCCTTCCCAGGGAGATCCTTATGTTCCCCTTGTTACTTAGCCTCTCTGAATCTGTGGGCTGTAGCATGATTATCTTTTACTTTACAGCTAATATCCACTTATAAATGAGTACATGCCATGTTTGTCTTTCTGGGTCTGGATTACCTCACTTAGGATGACTTTTTTCTAGTTCCGTTCATTTGCCTTCAAATCTCATGATGTCATTGTTTGTTTGTTTTTAAAGATTTGTTTATTTATTATGTATACAGTGTTCTGCCTGCACATATGCCTGCAGGCCAGAAAAGGGCACCAGATCTCATTACAGATAGTTGTGAGCCACCACGTGGTTGCTGGGAATTGAACTCAGGACCTTTGGAAGAGCAGTCAGTGCTCTTAACTGCTGAGCCATCTCTCAGGCTCTGATGCCATTGTTTTTCATAGCTGAGTAATACTCCACTGGGTATATGTACCACATTTTGTTTATCCATTCTTTTGTTGAGGAATATCTAGGTTGTTTTCAGTTCATTCACAATAAGTGAATAAAGCTGCTGTGAACATAGTTGGGCAAGTGTCCTTGTGATAGAATGGCGCATCTTTTGCATATATGCCCAGGAGTGTTATAGCTGGGTCTTGAGGTATATCGATTCTCAATTTTCTGAGAAAACACCGTATTGATTTCCAGAGAGGGAGAACTCTTATCTAGACTTCAATACAAAGAAAAAAGATGAGAAAAAGATAATATTTCTGTCATCTGAAAGCTTAACAGAACATGTTATAAACCCGATATGCTGAGCCTATTTCAGCCCTGGGTGAGAACTGTCATCCCAGCCCAGTGGGAGGATGAGACAGAAGAATTGCAAATTCAAAGGCCTTCTGGGTTACAGAGTGACCTCCTGAAAAGTATGGGCAAAATTTAGAACAAATTCCTAATGGTTTGTCATTGAACATGAATGCATAATAACAAACTTAGCCTTTCTCAAGGCACAGTCTAGAGGCAGGGGTGAGAGACATGGATATAACCCTGAAAGCCAACACCAGGACCCATGTGATACTGGCACTGCTCTACTCCTGGGCTGTAAGGACTTCAAGGTTTCACTTGTGAAATTCTGCCAGAGTTTTGCAAGTTGTTACAACAGGGAGAAACTGGGCAAAAGTTATGTGGTTTCCACTGTGTTATTTAAGAGAAATACGTGTAAAGTTCAATGTCAAAACGTTACCAAAGCATTTTAGGTTTCTTTTTGTCTGATTGCTTAAGATACCATAAGTTGGTTTTGAATACAGATAATATTATAATTTCTTAAATTTTCCACCTCTCATTAAATGCCAAATACATAGGGCATTTACCATATAAAATGCACCTTCCCAATTTTATTTCTCATTTACAAGCTAGAGTCTGCTACCTTCACATGCTAGGATTATACTCACTGTACAGGGGGCTATGGTTGCCTTCCATGAGATCAGGATGAAACCATTTTTTCCAATGAAAAGAATTACAGAATTTGTTACTATCAATCATAGACACTGTGTTCTACTCTATGATTATATACTTTTGTATATGTTTCTCATATTTTCTAATAAATTGAAGCATTGCACATGCAAGATCTTTCATTTTTATATGAAGCCAATAACATCTGACTGTCACCTACCATCAAGTTGACATAGGACAAGGAATTCATACCTGGAGTGTTCTCTATATGTTTCTGTATTCCCTCCACAATACTTCGCCTCTTCATTGACTATTCAGTACATTTAATGAAATTTTATTTTTGTAACTAAATTATCAAGACTTTAAAAAGTAACAGGGAAAGTAAGACAAAAAATCTCACTAGACTAGGCATTTGATAATCTGTGTTTGAGATCTGAAACTGCCCTTACTTGAAGGGAAAATTCCAATTTCTATCACTGAGCTTGCCATTTGTGAAAATGAAAATTCTTTTGTTCTATAGACATTGTGGACAATGAAATTATAATTGCAAAACTAAATCCCTTGTAAAGTTCCCCACACATAGGCTAACAATAAATTCTATAACATTCCAAAGTTTTAATCATTATTGTTGGTGTGGCTCTCATACAATTAATGATATACAAAATACTGTCTAGGGACTCAGGACCAGACAATGTAAATCAGAAAGATTTTGTTTAATCCTGTAATATCGTATTTATACAAGGAAGATTTAATTTTCAAATAATTAAACCGTTTCTGGCTTTTGTCTTACTCTGGGCTCAGCCCTCTCTGGGATATATGAGAAATGAGCTTATGGGACGCATTGCCGCAGTAGTCACGTGCCTGCCGGCTGACATATTTATACATGGTTGAAACACATCTCGTAAAAATATAGGCACTCTTTGGGTTTAAGAAAATGTAATCCTCCTCTATATATGAATATTTTTCATTCTCAGTAACAAAATACCTTTCAGGTTTTCCACAGACTTCCATTTCTCCGGCTTTCAAGATGGCAGTAATTATGTTCCAAATCTTAAAAGGCAGCCAAATTGCAAATCTTCTAAGTTTATGCAAGCTTATCAAAACTTGAAGTTGGAGTTCTGGAGCTGCTGACTTCATTCTCACACTGCTCTGCATGATTAAGGCATCTATTAGAACGCTGCAATATCACTGTCACCCAGTGTCTACTAGTTGGAATGATAAACTATTTTATTACAAAATCTGAGTTGGTAAACTGCTCATCTAAAGATTTCTAATCATAAATTTTAAGTCATTCAAGTAAGAATATTTTAGAATAAATACACCAATGCACAAATATTCTCTTATTTTTACTTGAGCCCAACTTGTTTTCCACGTGGGAGCCCAGGTCAGAATGAGAAGGTCCTCATTGCAAGGCATAATGGGAGTGTGGGCTGTAGGTTTCACACAGAGGATATCACCTTAGAAGCTCCTTTGATCTTCAGAGCACTCCCTCCAGCACCGGAGCTGCCACTGAAAGAACAGCACCTTCCTAAATGTGCATGGATGTGAAATAAGGCAAGAAGAAAGGCAAGCTCATTATTAAACCAAATTTAGGAAAATGTCATCATAAACCAAAACGAAGCAGGTCATGGGACTTTCCAAACCCTACAATGTTTTCACTTTGTAACTTCAAATTCCAGGAGAACACAGTGTGCAGAATGCCTCCAGATTTGTTTCCATGAACCATCCTGAGAAAAGACAGTATTCTCTTTGTCTTTATGCTCTGAAAATTAACTCACTGTTAAGGTTTCTATGCAGTCAGATTTCCTGCAATAATTCATTCTCATTTCCCACGAATGTATAGCCCTTTACACATTACTGCACCCAAGGATGTAGATGTCTCATTCCTACTACATTTTTCCTCCCTTTATTTTTTATGTGTAAGCATTGTGTAATTGTTCTCCAGTAAATTAAACCACCTTGAAGTGCTATAATGGTATAACACTTCTGACCAGAACTTCACAGTAACTCAATAAGTGCTTATCAAGTACTGATCCCATCTGACTCAAGTATGTGCTCCTTCCTTCAGACATCATTCGGGCAGGATGTTTCTTTGCTGAACTGAGGATGAATAGATAACACTTTTATTTACTCAATTTAGCTCTGCTTTCTAGTGATTGGATATTTTATCACTATAACTCAGACTTACACTTTAAAAATTCATGTTGTGATCAGCTAGATGACTCAGGAGGTAAAGGTGCTTGCCACCAAGCCTGAAGAGATTCTACATGGTAGGAAGGGAGAATCAATTTTCCCTTGGCATTCCTGCATAAGATGGGCCTAGAAGCCATATTGGAAGAAGTGGCTGATTATAGTTAGGGAAATCTATCACTCCATCAGCTGTTTTTCCAGTTGCCAGAATCCATTTCAGCAAGCTCCAGCAAGCCTCATTCTACTGAGCTTATTGTGACATCAATTAATAAAGCTGGCGAATCTGACAGACTCTAGCAAGCTAATCGGAAAGATCTACACCATGAAATCTGCAAAGGTTGTGCCTGTGGTGATTTCACAGAGAGTTCTGCAGTGACTGCTGTACCACCATCCTAACAGTGGATCCTGAAACTGTGGAAACTTGGCAGGAGCTCTAACCCTTCATTTAGGCACCACATAGCCACCCCTTGCTGCTAGCCAGATAGGGTCACATTAACTGTGGCTCCGCAAACTGTGCCTAAGTTGCCCTGGCTCACAGACAGCAAGCTCTGCCAGAAAACTCATGCAGAATAGGAGCCTGGAATCAACAACAGAAGAACAGCACTTGCAGAAAGCAGCACCCAGGCCATCCTGGACAGGGATTGGGAGATAATGTAGCAGATCTTCCAAGGACACAGAAACAACATCCAAGCCAGTTATCTTATTTTCTTATATGTTTCACTCAGCTCTCTGTGCTTGCTACAACACCAGTTATAGCAAGCTAACACTGTTCCCTCCAGTTCACACCTTTCTCTGATTTGTGCTGTCTCTCCATCTCTGCCTTCTTTCTTTCCTTTCTCTTATTCATATCCTTCCTCTTAGTATTACATCTTCCAAAGCCCAGAAATGAACCTTGTTTATGATACCTAGATATAGATCTTACCCCTTCTTGTTAATCTACTGCTGTCCAAGATGCCAACATATTCACCCTCTCTTTTCCCTTGGCCTCTATTTATTTCCACTCCTACATGGCTCTGTCTCCTATACTCTCTATCTAACAAATGAGTACTAATCACAAGTCTTACNTTGATTTATCTTTTTTCTTTTCTTTTCCATCATAAAATTTAACATTATCAATATTATCAACTACTCACAGTGCTATTAAGATCCCTTTACTCATTAAAACGCTTAGTACTTAACAAGTAGCTATTTTGTCACCACTTGCCCCTCTGTTAATCACAGTGGGTTAACAGCTGGATAGTAACTTATGCTGAAGACAATATTCAACCCATAGAAGTGAACTACAGAAAAAGCCTGTTGTCTGGGACATCATGCTAGCAGAGAAAAACACCAATACAACTCTCTCATAACCTAGTCTCTCCTGAACACTGCAAACATGTCCACTGAAAGAAGAGATACAGCCCATATTAAAATAACAACAACAACAANAAAAATTAGAAACAATGATCTAACCCTAGACGGGCAGATCCCAATGCAAAATACAGGTAATAAGAAATACTAAGGCAGTTTTTTTCCTCAAAAAATTATCAATCACATAACAATGCCCTTAATAAAAACAACTTTGATGAAATACCAGATAATGGATTCAAAAGAATGATTATACATATGGTCAAAAAATTCTGCTATACTCATAGCTCAGCGCCTTGCTCAGCCATTATCAGAGATCTTTTTTCTCTGATAATAGGCAGTAATAGGCAGACAGTGAGAGACCTTGGAACACCCATCCCTAAATGGGATGTTGTGGTGATTATATTATGTCCCCCAAAATATTGGTACCCTAATAAAACTTATTTGGGGTCAGAGAACAGAACAGCCACTAGATTAAACATAGAGGTTAGGCAGTGGTAGCACATGCCTTTAATCCTA